>JAGTYA010000522.1:0-22960 GCA_024291935.2 Okapia johnstoni | reverse complement strand
CGGTGCAGATCCCAAGGGCCCCGTCTCTCAAGGAGCGGGACCCGGGGGACGACCCACGCGGTGGTGGCGTGAAGCCCGCTTTCTTGGCAATGTTTGGACCGGGGAATCTCGGGGACACCTGGATCCCCGCAAGGAGTCAAGCCCCGTTCGGAGCCGAACAGGTGCCAGGGGCATGCTCTCCAGTGCCCTGCAAGGAAAAGCGCCTCCTCCCTCTATGGGCGGCCTCACGGGGTGTTCTCGACTTGCAACGCGGTAGCAATTCTCGAGTTGCGGCGTTATCCCCTGCCCGTCTCCCCCGTATAGCCCAGCGGGTCGACCATGCCTCCTTTCGAGCGGACAGGGGCCCGAGCACGCCCTCGGGATTCGCCCAGGAGGCGCTGCAGCGGGTCCCCTCCGCGTCAGGCATGGAGCTAGGACCCTCGGGGGTCCCCGGAGGGGGGGAGGGGACAGGTATAACTGGCACCTTGTGGGTGGCCTCCAGGTAGTCGAGGGGACTCAGCCTTTCTCTCCGGTCCACAGCCAAGGGCAATCGGGCTTCCCCTCGAATGCAGGGGCGAAGGTCTGCTTTTCCGCGCGGCGCAGGGGGAAGCGGGGGTGGCCTCTCTGAATCGGGGGGCGTGGCGCCTCGGGAGCCTCTCTTGTTGCCTCTGAGAAGTCCAGGCCTCCTTTGACATCGCCAGGGGCTGCTGGGCTTCCCCTCGCCTCACGTCCAGGGAACTGGACTCGCTTGCCGATGGGGTTTCCTCGGGGACCTTTGGTCTTGCGGCCGGAACTGGCCCCTTGGGCCTCTTCTCGAACCTCAGGAGAGGCTAGAGTCCCGCTCTGGAGGTGCGAGGGAATGTAGGGATTGCGATGGCATTCAGGAAGGGGATTGGACCCCCCTTTCGAGAGGAGGGGCCGACGGCGACGGGGGCCCCCTCGCGAGCGGCCTCTGGAGACTCAGGGTTCCGCTCGCCTGTGGACACGGGTATCCCAGGGAAACCTCTGGGGGCGCCTAGAGGGAGTCCAGCCTCCGTTGCAGCGCCAGAGAGAAGGCAGGACGCTCTCGCGTCGCTGCAGATCCCAAGGGCCCCGTCTCGCAAGGAGGGGGCCCGGGGACGCCCTCGCGGTGTGGCGGGAAGCCCCGCTTTCTTGGCAGGTTGGCCCGGGGATCTCGGGGGACACCTGGAGTCGCCCGCAAGGAGTCAAGCCCCGTTCGGAGCCGGAACAGGTGCCGGGGCATGCTCTCCATGCCCTGCAAGGGAAAAGCGCCTTCTCCCTCTATGGGCGTGGCCTCACGGGGTGTTCTCGACTTGCGGCGGTGCATTCTCGAGTTGCGGCGGGTACCCCGGCCCGTCTCCCCCGTTAGCCCAGCGGGTCGCCATGCCTCCTTTCGAGCGGACAGGGGCCCGAGCAGCCTCGGGATTCGCCAGGAGGCGCTGCAGCACCCTGGGTCCGCGTCAGGCATGGAGCTAGGACCCTCGGGGTTCCCCGGAGGGGGGGAGGGGACAGGTATAACTGGCACCTGTGGGGTGGCCTCCAGGGAATCGAGGGGACTCAGCCTTTCTCTCAGGTCACAGCCAAGGGGCAATCGGCTTCCCCTCGAATGCAGGGGCGAAGGTCGTGCTTTTCCGCGCGGCGCAGGGGGAAGCGCGGGTGGCCTCTCTGAATCGGGGGTCGTGGCGCCTCGGGGAGCCTCTCTCTGTTTGCCTCTGAGAAGTCCAGGCCTCCTTTGACATCGCCAGGGGCTGCTGGGCTTCCCCCTCGCCTCACGTCCAGGGGAACTGGACTCGCTTGCCGATGGGGGTTCCTCGTGGACCTTTGGTCTTGCGGACGGAACTGGCCCCTTGGGGCCTCTTCTCGAACCACCTCAGGAGAGCGAGAGTCCCCGCTCTGGAGGTGCGAGGAAGTAGGGATTGCGATGGCATTCAGGAAGGGGATTGGACCCCCCTTTTCGAGAGGAGGGCGCCGACGGCGACGGGGGCCCCTCGCGAGCGCCTCTGGAGACTCAGGGTTCCGCTCGCCTTTGGGACACGGGTATCCCAGGGAACTTCTGGGGGCGCCTAGAGTAAGTCCAGCCTCCGTTGCAGCGCCAGAGAGAAGGCAGACGGCTCTCGCGTCGCTGCAGATCCCAAGGGCCCCGTCTCGCAAGGAGGGGGGCCCGGGGACGCCCCTCGCGGTGTGGCGGGAAGCCCCGCTTTCTTGGCAGGTTGGCCCGGGATCTCGGGGGACACCTGGAGTCGCCCGCAAGGAGTCAAGCCCCCGTTCGGTTAGCCGGAACAGGTGCCGGGGCATGCTCCTCCATGCCCTGCAAGGGAAAAGCGCCTCCTCCCTCTATGGGCGTGCCTCACGGGGGTGTTCTCGACTTGCGGCGGTGCATTCCTCGATTGCGGCGGTACCCCGGCCCGTCTCCCCCCCGTTAGCCCAGCGGGGTCGCCATCCTCCTTTCGAGCGGGTACAGGGTCCCGAGCAGCCTCGGGATTCGCCAGGAGGCGCTGCAGCGCCCTGGGGATCCGCGTCAGGCATGGAGCTAGGACCCTCGGGGGTCCCCGAGTGGGGGAGGGGACAGGGTATAACTGGCACCTGTGTGGGTGGCCCTCCAGGGAGTCGAGGGACTCCAGCCTTTCTCTCCGGTCAACAGCCAAGGCAATCGGGCTTCCCCTCCGAAGGCAGGGGCGAAGGTCGTGCTTTTCCGCGCGGCGGTCAGGGGGAAGCGGGGGTGGCCTCTCTGAATCGGGGGCGTGCGCCTCGGGGAGCCTCCCTTGTTGCCTCTGAGAAGTCCAGGCCTCCTTTGACATCGCCAGGGGCTGCTGGGCTTTCCCCTCGCCTCACGTCCAGGGAACTGGACTCGCTTGCCGACATGGGGTTCCTCGGGTACCTTTGGTCTTGCGGCCGTGAACTGGCCCCTTGGGGCCTCTTCTCGAACCTCAGGAGAGGCGAGAGTCCCGCTCTGGAGGTGCGAGGGTATGTAGGGATTGCGATGGCATTCAGGAAGGGGATTGGACCCCCCTTTCGAAGAGGACGGGGCCACGACGGATTATACGAACGGGGGGAGCCCCTCGCGAGCGGCCTCTGGAGACTCAGGGTTCCGCTCGCAGCTGTGGACACGGGTATCCCAGGGAACCTCTGGGGCGCCTAGAGGGAGTCCAGCCTCCGTTTCTCAGCGCCAGAGAGAAGCAGGACGAGCTCTCGCGTCGCTGCAGATCCCAAGGGCCCCGTCTCGCAAGAGGGGGGCCCCGGGGACGCCCTCGCGGTGTGGCGGGAAGCCCCGCTTTCTTGGCATGGTTGGCCCGGGGATCTCGGGACACCTGGAGTCGCCCGCAAGGAGTCAAGCCCCGTTCGGAGCCGGAACAGTTGCCGGGGCATGCTCTCCATGCCCTGCAAGGGAAAAGCTCCTCCTCCCCTCTATGGGCTTGGCCTCACGTGGGTGTTCTCGACTTGCGGCGGCTGCATTCTCGAGTTCGGCGGTACCCCGGCCCGTCCCCCCCGTTAGCCCAGCGGGTCGCCATGCCTCCTTTCGAGCGGACAGGGGCCGAGCAGCCTCGGGGATTCGCCAGGAGGCGCTGCAGCGCCCTGGGTCCCGCGTCAGGCATGGAGCTAGACCCTCGGGGGTCCCCGGAGGGGGGAGGGACAGGTATAACTGGCACCTGTGGGGTGGCCTCCAGGAGGTCGAGGGCGCACTCAGCCTTTCTCTCCGGTCACAGCCAAGGCAATCGGACTTCCCCTCGAATGCAGGGGCGAAGGTCGTGCTTTTCCCGCATCCGGCGCAGGGGAAGCGGGGGTGGCCTCTCTGAATCGGGGGCATGGCCCCTCGGGGCGCCTCTCTTTTTTGCCTCTGAATTCCACTCCAGGCCTCCTTTGACATCGCCAGGGGCTGCTAGCTTCCCCTCCCTCACATCCAGGAACTGACTCCGCTTTTGCCGATGGGGGTTCCTCGGGGACCTTTGGTCTTTGCGGCCGGAACTTAGCCCCCTTGGCCTCTTCCGAACCTCAGCAAGCGAGAGTCCCTGCTCTGAAGTGCGTGGGAATGTAGGGATTGCGATGGCATTCAGGGAAGGGGATTGGACCCCCTCTTTCGAGAGGAGGGGCCGACGGCGACGCGGCCCCTCGCGACGGCCTCTGGAGACTCAGGGTTCCGCTCGCCTTGGACACGGGTATCCCAGGAACCTCCCCTGGGGGCGCCTAGAGGAAGTCCACCTCCGTTGCAGCCGCCAGAGAGAAAGGCAGGACGGCTCTCGCGATCGCGGCCAGATCCCAAGGGCCCCGTCTCGGCAAGGAGGGGGTCCCCCGGGGGACGCACCTCGCGTGTGGCGGGAAGCCCCGCTTTCTTGGCAGTAGTTGGCCCGGGGATCTCGGGACACCTTGAGTCGCCCGCAAGAGTCAAGCCCCGTTCGTAGGCCGGAACAGTGCCGGGCACATTCTCTCCATGCCCTGCAAGGGAAAAGCGCCTCCTCCCCCTCTTGGGCGGTGGGCTCTTTCGAGCGGACAGGGGGCCCCCGAGCAGCCTCGGGATTCGCCAGGAGGCGCTGCAGCGCCCTGGGTCCGCGTCAGGCATGGAGCTAGGACCCTCGGGGGTCCCGGGAGGGGGGAGGGGACAGGTATAACTGGCACCTGTGGGGTGGCCTCCAGGGAGTCGAGGGGACTCAGCCTTTCTCTCCGGTCACAGCCAAGGGCAATCGGGCTTCCCCTCGAATGCAGGGGCGAAGGTCGTGCTTTTCCGCGCGGCGCAGGGGGAAGCGGGGGTGGCCTCTCTGAATCGGGGGCGTGGCGCCTCGGGGAGCCTCTCTTGTTGCCTCTGAGAAGTCCAGGCCTCCTTTGACATCGCCAGGGGCTGCTGGGCTTCCCCTCGCCTCACGTCCAGGGAACTGGACTCGCTTGCCGATGGGGGTTCCTCGGGGACCTTTGGTCTTGCGGCCGGAACTGGCCCCTTGGGGCCTCTTCTCGAACCTCAGGAGAGGCGAGAGTCCCGCTCTGGAGGTGCGAGGGAATGTAGGGATTGCGATGGCATTCAGGAAGGGGATTGGACCCCCCTTTCGAGAGGAGGGGCCGACGGCGACGGGGGGCCCCTCGCGAGCGGCCTCTGGAGACTCAGGGTTCCGCTCGCCTGTGGACACGGGTATCCCAGGGAACCTCTGGGGGCGCCTAGAGGGAGTCCAGCCTCCGTTGCAGCGCCAGAGAGAAGGCAGGACGGCTCTCGCGTCGCTGCAGATCCCAAGGGCCCCGTCTCGCAAGGAGGGGGCCCGGGGGGGGACGCCCTCGCGGTGTGGCGGGAAGCCCCGCTTTCTTGGCAGGTTGGCCCGGGGATCTCGGGGGACACCTGGAGTCGCCCGCAAGGAGTCAAGCCCCGTTCGGAGCCGGAACAGGTGCCGGGGCATGCTCTCCATGCCCTGCAAGGGAAAAGCGCCTCCTCCCTCTATGGGCGTGGCCTCACGGGGGTGTTCTCGACTTGCGGCGGTGCATTCTCGAGTTGCGGCGGGTACCCCGGCCCGTCTCCCCCGTTAGCCCAGCGGGGTCGCCATGCCTCCTTTCGAGCGGACAGGGGCCCGAGCAGCCTCGGGATTCGCCAGGAGGCGCTGCAGCGCCCTGGGTCCGCGTCAGGCATGGAGCTAGGACCCTCGGGGGTCCCCGGAGGGGGGGAGGGGACAGGTATATAACTGGCACCTGTGGGGTGGCCTCCAGGGAGTCGAGGGGACTCAGCCTTTCTCTCCCGGTCACAGCCAAGGGCAATCGGGCTTCCCCTCGAATGCAGGGGCGAAGGTCGTGCTTTTCCGCGCGGCGCAGGGGGAAGCGGGGGTGGCCTCTCTGAATCGGGGGCGTGGCGCCTCGGGGAGCCTCTCTTGTTGCCTCTGAGAAGTCCAGGCCTCCTTTGACATCGCCAGGGGCTGCTGGGCTTCCCCTCGCCTCACGTCCAGGGAACTGGACTCGCTTGCCGATGGGGGTTCCTCGGGGACCTTTGGTCTTGCGGCCGGAACTGGCCCCTTGGGGCCTCTTCTCGAACCTCAGGAGAGGCGAGAGTCCCGCTCTGGAGGTGCGAGGGAATGTAGGGATTGCGATGGCATTCAGGAAGGGGATTGGACCCCCCTTTCGAGAGGAGGGGCCGACGGCGACGGGGGGCCCCTCGCGAGCGGCCTCTGGAGACTCAGGGTTCCGCTCGCCTGTGGACACGGGTATCCCAGGGAACCTCTGGGGGCGCCTAGAGGGAGTCCAGCCTCCGTTGCAGCGCCAGAGAGAAGGCAGGACGGCTCTCGCGTCGCTGCAGATCCCAAGGGCCCCGTCTCGCAAGGAGGGGGGCCCGGGGGACGCCCTCGCGGTGTGGCGGGAAGCCCCGCTTTCTTGGCAGGTTGGCCCGGGGATCTCGGGGGACACCTGGAGTCGCCCGCAAGGAGTCAAGCCCCGTTCGGAGCCGGAACAGGTGCCGGGGCATGCTCTCCATGCCCTGCAAGGGAAAAGCGCCTCCTCCCTCTATGGGCGTGGCCTCACGGGGGTGTTCTCGACTTGCGGCGGTGCATTCTCGAGTTGCGGCGGGTACCCCGGCCCGTCTCCCCCGTTAGCCCAGCGGGGTCGCCATGCCTCCTTTCGAGCGGACAGGGGCCCGAGCAGCCTCGGGATTCGCCAGGAGGCGCTGCAGCGCCCTGGGTCCGCGTCAGGCATGGAGCTAGGACCCTCGGGGGTCCCCCGAGGGGGGGGGGGGGGGAGGTATAACTGGCACCTGTGGGGTGGCCTCCAGGGAGTCGAGGGGACTCAGCCTTTCTCTCCGGTCACAGCCAAGGGCAATCGGGCTTCCCCTCGAATGCAGGGGCGAAGGTCGTGCTTTTCCGCGCGGCGCAGGGGGAAGCGGGGGTGGCCTCTCTGAATCGGGGGCGTGGCGCCTCGGGGAGCCTCTCTTGTTGCCTCTGAGAAGTCCAGGCCTCCTTTGACATCGCCAGGGGCTGCTGGGCTTCCCCTCGCCTCACGTCCAGGGAACTGGACTCGCTTGCCGATGGGGGTTCCTCGGGGACCTTTGGTCTTGCGGCCGGAACTGGCCCCTTGGGGCCTCTTCTCGAACCTCAGGAGAGGCGAGAGTCCCGCTCTGGAGGTGCGAGGGAATGTAGGGATTGCGATGGCATTCAGGAAGGGGATTGGACCCCCCTTTCGAGAGGAGGGGCCGACGGCGACGGGGGGCCCCTCGCGAGCGGCCTCTGGAGACTCAGGGTTCCGCTCGCCTGTGGACACGGGTATCCCAGGGAACCTCTGGGGGCGCCTAGAGGGAGTCCAGCCTCCGTTGCAGCGCCAGAGAGAAGGCAGGACGGCTCTCGCGTCGCTGCAGATCCCAAGGGCCCCGTCTCGCAAGGAGGGGGGCCCGGGGGGGACGCCCTCGCGGTGTGGCGGGAAGCCCCGCTTTCTTGGCAGGTTGGCCCGGGGATCTCGGGGGACACCTGGAGTCGCCCGCAAGGAGTCAAGCCCCGTTCGGAGCCGGAACAGGTGCCGGGGCATGCTCTCCATGCCCTGCAAGGGAAAAGCGCCTCCTCCCTCTATGGGCGTGGCCTCACGGGGGTGTTCTCGACTTGCGGCGGTGCATTCTCGAGTTGCGGCGGGTACCCCGGCCCGTCTCCCCCGTTAGCCCAGCGGGGTCGCCATGCCTCCTTTCGAGCGGACAGGGGCCCGAGCAGCCTCGGGATTCGCCAGGAGGCGCTGCAGCGCCCCTGGGTCCGCGTCAGGCATGGAGCTAGGACCCTCGGGGGTCCCCGGAGGGGGGGAGGGACAGGTATAACTGGCACCTGTGGGGTGGCCTCCAGGGAGTCGAGGGGACTCAGCCTTTCTCTCCGGTCACAGCCAAGGGCAATCGGGCTTCCCCTCGAATGCAGGGGCGAAGGTCGTGCTTTTCCGCGCGGCGCAGGGGGAAGCGGGGGTGGCCTCTCTGAATCGGGGGCGTGGCGCCTCGGGGAGCCTCTCTTGTTGCCTCTGAGAAGTCCAGGCCTCCTTTGACATCGCCAGGGGCTGCTGGGCTTCCCCTCGCCTCACGTCCAGGGAACTGGACTCGCTTGCCGATGGGGGTTCCTCGGGGACCTTTGGTCTTGCGGCCGGAACTGGCCCCTTGGGGCCTCTTCTCGAACCTCAGGAGAGGCGAGAGTCCCGCTCTGGAGGTGCGAGGGAATGTAGGGATTGCGATGGCATTCAGGAAGGGGATTGGACCCCCCTTTCGAGAGGAGGGGCCGACGACGACGGGGGGGCCCCTCGCGAGCGGCCTCTGGAGACTCAGGGTTCCGCTCGCCTGTGGACACGGGTATCCCAGGGAACCTCTGGGGGCGCCTAGAGGGAGTCCAGCCTCCGTTGCAGCGCCAGAGAGAAGGCAGGACGGCTCTCGCGTCGCTGCAGATCCCAAGGGCCCCGTCTCGCAAGGAGGGGGGCCCGGGGACGCCCCCTCGCGGTGTGGCGGGAAGCCCCGCTTTCTTGGCAGGTTGGCCCGGGGATCTCGGGGGACACCTGGAGTCGCCCGCAAGGAGTCAAGCCCCGTTCGGAGCCGGAACAGGTGCCGGGGCATGCTCTCCATGCCCTGCAAGGGAAAAGCGCCTCCTCCCTCTATGGGCGTGGCCTCACGGGGGTGTTCTCGACTTGCGGCGGTGCATTCTCGAGTTGCGGCGGGTACCCCGGCCCGTCTCCCCCGTTAGCCCAGCGGGGTCGCCATGCCTCCTTTCGAGCGGACAGGGGCCCGAGCAGCCTCGGGATTCGCCAGGAGGCGCTGCAGCGCCCTGGGTCCGCGTCAGGCATGGAGCTAGGACCCTCGGGGGTCCCCGAGGGGGGGGAGGGGACAGGTATAACTGGCACCTGTGGGGTGGCCTCCAGGGAGTCGAGGGGACTCAGCCTTTCTCTCCGGTCACAGCCAAGGGCAATCGGGCTTCCCCTCGAATGCAGGGGCGAAGGTCGTGCTTTTCCGCGCGGCGCAGGGGGAAGCGGGGGTGGCCTCTCTGAATCGGGGGCGTGGCGCCTCGGGGAGCCTCTCTTGTTGCCTCTGAGAAGTCCAGGCCTCCTTTGACATCGCCAGGGGCTGCTGGGCTTCCCCTCGCCTCACGTCCAGGGAACTGGACTCGCTTGCCGATGGGGGTTCCTCGGGGACCTTTGGTCTTGCGGCCGGAACTGGCCCCTTGGGGCCTCTTCTCGAACCTCAGGAGAGGCGAGAGTCCCGCTCTGGAGGTGCGAGGGAATGTAGGGATTGCGATGGCATTCAGGAAGGGGATTGGACCCCCCTTTCGAGAGGAGGGGCCGACGGCGACGGGGGGCCCCTCGCGAGCGGCCTCTGGAGACTCAGGGTTCCGCTCGCCTGTGGACACGGGTATCCCAGGGAACCTCTGGGGGCGCCTAGAGGGAGTCCAGCCTCCGTTGCAGCGCCAGAGAGAAGGCAGGACGGCTCTCGCGTCGCTGCAGATCCCAAGGGCCCCGTCTCGCAAGGAGGGGGGCCCGGGGGACGCCCTCGCGGTGTGGCGGGAAGCCCCGCTTTCTTGGCAGGTTGGCCCGGGGATCTCGGGGGACACCTGGAGTCGCCCGCAAGGAGTCAAGCCCCGTTCGGAGCCGGAACAGGTGCCGGGGCATGCTCTCCATGCCCTGCAAGGGAAAAGCGCCTCCTCCCTCTATGGGCGTGGCCTCACGGGGGTGTTCTCGACTTGCGGCGGTGCATTCTCGAGTTGCGGCGGGTACCCCGGCCCGTCTCCCCCGTTAGCCCAGCGGGGTCGCCATGCCTCCTTTCGAGCGGACAGGGGCCCGAGCAGCCTCGGGATTCGCCAGGAGGCGCTGCAGCGCCCTGGGTCCGCGTCAGGCATGGAGCTAGGACCCTCGGGGGTCCCCGGAGGGGGGGAGGGGACAGGTATAACTGGCACCTGTGGGGTGGCCTCCAGGGAGTCGAGGGGACTCAGCCTTTCTCTCCGGTCACAGCCAAGGGCAATCGGGCTTCCCCTCGAATGCAGGGGCGAAGGTCGTGCTTTTCCGCGCGGCGCAGGGGAAAGCGGGGGTGGCCTCTCTGAATCGGGGGCGTGGCGCCTCGGGGAGCCTCTCTTGTTGCCTCTGAGAAGTCCAGGCCTCCTTTGACATCGCCAGGGGCTGCTGGGCTTCCCCTCGCCTCACGTCCAGGGAACTGGACTCGCTTGCCGATGGGGGTTCCTCGGGGACCTTTGGTCTTGCGGCCGGAACTGGCCCCTTGGGGCCTCTTCTCGAACCTCAGGAGAGGCGAGAGTCCCGCTCTGGAGGTGCGAGGGAATGTAGGGATTGCGATGGCATTCAGGAAGGGGATTGGACCCCCCTTTCGAGAGGAGGGGCCGACGGCGACGGGGGGCCCCTCGCGAGCGGCTCTGGAGACTCAGGGTTCCGCTCGCCTGTGGACACGGGTATCCCAGGGAACCTCTGGGGGCGCCTAGAGGGAGTCCAGCCTCCGTTGCAGCGCCAGAGAGAAGGCAGGACGGCTCTCGAGTCGCTGCAGATCCCAAGGGCCCCGTCTCGCAAGGAGGGGGGCCCGGGGGACGCCCTCGCGGTGTGGCGGGAAGCCCCCCGCTTTCTTGGCAGGTTGGCCCGGGGATCTCGGGGGACACCTGGAGTCGCCCGCAAGGAGTCAAGCCCCGTTCGGAGCCGGAACAGGTGCCGGGGCATGCTCTCCATGCCCTGCAAGGGAAAAGCGCCTCCTCCCTCTATGGGCGTGGCCTCACGGGGGTGTTCTCGACTTGCGGCGGTGCATTCTCGAGTTGCGGCGGGTACCCCGGCCCGTCTCCCCCGTTAGCCCAGCGGGGTCGCCATGCCTCCTTTCGAGCGGACAGGGGCCCGAGCAGCCTCGGGATTCGCCAGGAGGCGCTGCAGCGCCCTGGGTCCGCGTCAGGCATGGAGCTAGGACCCTCGGGGGTCCCCGGAGGGGGGGAGGGGACAGGTATAACTGGCACCTGTGGGGTGGCCTCCAGGGAGTCGAGGGGACTCAGCCTTTCTCTCCGGTCACAGCCAAGGGCAATCGGGCTTCCCCTCGAATGAATGCAGGGGCGAAGGTCGTGCTTTTCCGCGCGGCGCAGGGGGAAGCGGGGGTGGCCTCTCTGAATCGGGGGCGTGGCGCCTCGGGGAGCCTCTCTTGTTGCCTCTGAGAAGTCCAGGCCTCCTTTGACATCGCCAGGGGCTGCTGGGCTTCCCCTCGCCTCACGTCCAGGGAACTGGACTCGCTTGCCGATGGGGGTTCCTCGGGGACCTTTGGTCTTGCGGCCGGAACTGGCCCCTTGGGGCCTCTTCTCGAACCTCAGGAGAGGCGAGAGTCCCGCTCTGGAGGTGCGAGGGAATGTAGGGATTGCGATGGCATTCAGGAAGGGGATTGGACCCCCCTTTCGAGAGGAGGGGCCGACGGCGACGGGGGGCCCCTCGCGAGCGGCCTCTGGAGACTCAGGGTTCCGCTCGCCTGTGGACACGGGTATCCCAGGGAACCTCTGGGGGCGCCTAGAGGGAGTCCAGCCTCCGTTGCAGCGCCAGAGAGAAGGCAGGACGGCTCTCGCGTCGCTGCAGATCCCAAGGGCCCCGTCTCGCAAGGAGGGGGGGCCCGGGGGACGCCCTCGCGGTGTGGCGGGAAGCCCCGCTTTCTTGGCAGGTTGGCCCGGGGATCTCGGGGGACACCTGGAGTCGCCCGCAAGGAGTCAAGCCCCGTTCGGAGCCGGAACAGGTGCCGGGGCATGCTCTCCATGCCCTGCAAGGGAAAAGCGCCTCCTCCCTCTATGGGCGTGGCCTCACGGGGGTGTTCTCGACTTGCGGCGGTGCATTCTCGAGTTGCGGCGGGTACCCCGGCCCGTCTCCCCCCCCGTTAGCCCAGCGGGGTCGCCATGCCTCCTTTCGAGCGGACAGGGGCCCGAGCAGCCTCGGGATTCGCCAGGAGGCGCTGCAGCGCCCTGGGTCCGCGTCAGGCATGGAGCTAGGACCCTCGGGGGTCCCCGGAGGGGGGGGGGGGACAGGGGACAGGTATAACTGGCACCTGTGGGGTGGCCTCCAGGGAGTCGAGGGGACTCAGCCTTTCTCTCCGGTCACAGCCAAGGGCAATCGGGCTTCCCCTCGAATGCAGGGGCGAAGGTCGTGCTTTTCCGCGCGCGCGCAGGCAGGGGGAAGCGGGGGTGGCCTCTCTGAATCGGGGGCGTGGCGCCTCGGGGAGCCTCTCTTGTTGCCTCTGAGAAGTCCAGGCCTCCTTTGACATCGCCAGGGGCTGCTGGGCTTCCCCTCGCCTCACGTCCAGGGAACTGGACTCGCTTGCCGATGGGGGTTCCTCGGGGACCTTTGGTCTTGCGGCCGGAACTGGCCCCTTGGGGCCTCTTCTCGAACCTCAGGAGAGGCGAGAGTCCCGCTCTGGAGGTGCGAGGGAATGTAGGGATTGCGATGGCATTCAGGAAGGGGATTGGACCCCCCTTTCGAGAGGAGGGGCCGACGGCGACGGGGGGCCCCTCGCGAGCGGCCTCTGGAGACTCAGGGTTCCGCTCGCCTGTGGACACGGGTATCCCGTTAGCCCAGTTGGTTTGCCATGCCTCCTTTCGAGCGTGGACGGGCGGGAAGCAGCCACAACGCCAGGGCGTCCCCCGGGCCCCGCTCCTTGTAAGACGGGGCCCTTGGGTCTGTAGCGACTCGAGAGCAATCCTGCCTTCTCTCTGGCCTGCAACGGAGGCTGGACTCCCTCTAGAGATGCCGCCCCCAGAAGGTTCCCTGGATACCCGCTGGTCCACAGCGAGCGGGGAACCCTGAAGAGATCTCCAGAGGCCGCTCGCGAGGGGACCCCCCGTCGCCGTCGGCCCCTCCTCTCGAAGAGGGGGGGCCCAATCCCCTTCCTGAATGCCATCGCAATCCCTACATTCCCTCGCACCTCCAGAGCGGGACTCTCGCCTCTCCTGAGGTTCGAGAAGAGGCCCCAAGGGGCCAGTTCCGGCCGCAAGAACCAAAGGTCCCCGAGGAACCCCCATCGGCAAAAGCGAGTCCAGTTTTCCTGGACGTGAGGCGGCAGGGGAAGCCCAGCAGCCCCTGGCGATGTCAAAGGAGGCCTGGACTTCTCAGAGGCAACAAGAAGGCTCCCCGAGGCGCCACGCCCCGGATTCAGAGAGGCCACCCCGCTTCCCCCTGCGCCGCGCGAAAAGCACGACCTTCGCCCCTCATTCGAGGGAAGCCCGATTGCCCTTGGCTTGTGACCGGAGAGAAAGGCTGAGTTCCCCTCCGACTCCCATGGAGGCCACCCAACAGGTGCCCAGTTATACCTGTCCCATCCCCCCCTCCGGGACCCCCGAGGGTCCTACTTCCATGCCTGACGCGGACCCAGGGCGCTGCAGCGCCTCCTGGCGAATCCCGAGGCTGCTCGGCCCCCTGTCCGCTCGAAAGGAGGCATGGCGACCCCGAGCTGGGCTAACGGGGGAGACGGGCCGGAGGTACCCGACCGCAACTCCCAGAATGCACCGCCGCAAGTCGAGAACACCCCCGTAGGCCACGGCCCATAGAGGGAGGAGGCGCTTTTTCCCTTGCAGGGCATGGAGAGCATGCCCCGGCACATGTTCCGGCATTCCGAACGGGTGCTTGACTCCTTGCGGGCGACTCCAGGTGTCCCCGAGATCCCCGGGCCAACCTGCCAAGAAAGCGGGGCTTCCGCCACACTGCGAGGGCGTCCCCCGGGCCCCCCTCCTTGCTGAAGACGGGGCCTTGGAATCTCTGCAGAGACGCGAGAGCACTTCCATGCCCTTCTCTCTGGCGCTGCAACGGAGGCGGGACTCCCTCTAGGCGCCCCCAGATGGTTTACCTGGGATACCCGTGTCCACAGGCGAGCTGGAACCCTGAGTCTCCAGAGGCCGCTCGCGAGGGGCCCCCCGTCGCCGTCGCCCCTCCCTCTCGAAAGTGGGGGTCCAATCCCCTCCTGAATGCCATCGCAATCCCTACATTCGCCCTCGCACCTCCAGAGCGGGGACTCTCGCTCTCCTGAGGTTCGAGAAGATGCCCCAAGGGCCTAGTTTCCGGCCGCAAGACCAAAGGTCCCGAGGAACCCCCATCGGCAAGCGAGTCCAGTTCCCAGGACGTGAGGCGAGGGGAAGCCCAGAACAGCCCCTGTGCGATGTCAAAGGAGGCCTGGATTTCGCAGAGGCAACAATAGGAGCCTCCCCGAGGCGCCACGCCCCCCGATTCAGAGAGGCCAACCCCCGCTTCCCCGCTGCGCCGCGCGGAAAAGCACGACCTTCGCCCCTGCATTCGAGGGAAGCCCCGATTGCCCTTGGCTGTGACCGGACAGAAAGGGATGAGTCCCCTCGACTCCCTGGAGGGCCCACCCCACAGTGCCAGTTATACCTGTCCCCTCCCCCCCTCCTGGGGACCCCCGAGGGTCCTAGCTCCATGCCTGACGCGGACCCAGGGCGCTCACAGCGCCTCCTGGCGAATCCCGAGGCTGCTCGGGCCCCTGTCCGCTCGAAAGAGGCATGGCGACCCCGCTGGGCTAACGGGGGAGACGGGCCGGTGGTAACCCGCCGCAACTCGGAGAATGCACCGACGCAAGGAGTCGAGTAACACCCCCGTGAGACCACGCCCATAGAGGGATGAGGCGCTTTTTTCCTTGCAGGTCAATGGAGAGCATGCCCCGGCACCTGTTCCTGCCTCCGAACGGGGGCTTGACTCCTTGCGGGCGACTCCAGGTGTCCCCACGATATCCCGCAGGCCCAACCTGCCAAAGAAAGCGGGGCTTCCCGCCACACTCACTAATAAAACCGCGAGGTGAAGTCCCCCGGACCCCCCTCCTTGCGAGACGGGCCTTTGGGATCTGCAGCGACGCGAGAAGCCGTCCTGTCCTTCTCTCTGGCGCTTGCAACGGCGAGGCTGGACTCCCTCTATGGCGCCCCAGAGGTTCCCTGGGATACCCGTGTCCACAGGCGAGCGGAAACCCTGAGTCTCCAGAGGCCGCTCGCGAGGTGCCCCCCGTCAGCCGTCGGCCCACTCCTCTCGAAAGGGGGTCCAATCCCCTTCCTGAATGCCATCGCAATCCTACATTCCCTCGCACCTCACCACAGAGCGGGGACTACTCGCCTCTCCTGAGGTTCGAGAAGAGGCCCCAAGGGGGCCAGTTCCGGCCGCAAGACCAAAGGTCCCTGAGAAACCCCCATCGCAAGCGAGTCCAAGTTCCCTGACGTGAAGGCGAGGGGAAGCCCAGCAAGCCCCTGGCGATGTAAAAGGAGGCCTGGACTTCTCAGAGGCATACAAGAGAGGCTCCCCGAGGCGCCAACGCCCCCGATTTCAGAGAGTCCACCCCCGCTTCGCCCTGCGCGCGTGCACGGAAAAGCACGACCTTCCGCCCCTGCATACGAGGTGGAAGCCCGATTGCCCTTGGAACTGTGATCCGGAGAGAAAAGGCTGAGATCCCTCGACTTATCCCTGGAGGCCCCACCCCACAGGTGCCAGAGTATACCCTGTCCCCTCCCCCCCTCCGGGACCCCCCGAGAGGGTCCTAGCTCCATGCCTGACGCGGACCCAGGGCGCTGCAGCGCCTCCTGGCGAATCCCGAGGCTGCTCGGGCCCCTGTCCGCTCGAAAGGAGGCATGGCGACCCCGCTGGGCTAACGGGGGAGACGGGCCGGGGTACCCGCCGCAACTCGAGAATGCACCGCCGCAAGTCGAGAACACCCCCGTGAGGCCACGCCCATAGAGGGAGGAGGCGCTTTTCCCTTGCAGGGCATGGAGAGCATGCCCCGGCACCTGTTCCGGCTCCGAACGGGGCTTGACTCCTTGCGGGCGACTCCAGGTGTCCCCCGAGATCCCCGGGCCAACCTGCCAAGAAAGCGGGGCTTCCCGCCACACCGCGAGGGCGTCCCCCGGGCCCCCCTCCTTGCGAGACGGGGCCCTTGGGATCTGCAGCGACGCGAGAGCCGTCCTGCCTTCTCTCTGGCGCTGCAACGGAGGCTGGACTCCCTCTAGGCGCCCCCAGAGGTTCCCTGGGATACCCGTGTCCACAGGCGAGCGGAACCCTGAGTCTCCAGAGGCCGCTCGCGAGGGGCCCCCCCCGTCGCCGTCGGCCCCTCCTCTCGAAAGGGGGGTCCAATCCCCTTCCTGAATGCCATCGCAATCCCTACATTCCCTCGCACCTCCAGAGCGGGACTCTCGCCTCTCCTGAGGTTCGAGAAGAGGCCCCAAGGGGCCAGTTCCGGCCGCAAGACCAAAGGTCCCCGAGGAACCCCCATCGGCAAGCGAGTCCAGTTCCCTGGACGTGAGGCGAGGGGAAGCCCAGCAGCCCCTGGCGATGTCAAAGGAGGCCTGGACTTCTCAGAGGCAACAAGAGAGGCTCCCCGAGGCGCCACGCCCCCGATTCAGAGAGGCCACCCCCGCTTCCCCCTGCGCCGCGCGGAAAAAAAGCACGACCTTCGCCCCTGCATTCGAGGGGAAGCCCGATTGCCCTTGGCTGTGACCGGAGAGAAAGGCTGAGTCCCCTCGACTCCCTGGAGGCCACCCCACAGGTGCCAGTTATACCTGTCCCCTCCCCCCCTCCGGGGACCCCCGAGGGTCCTAGCTCCATGCCTGACGCGGACCCAGGGCGCTGCAGCGCCTCCTGGCGAATCCCGAGGCTGCTCGGGCCCCTGTCCGCTCGAAAGGAGGCATGGCGACCCCGCTGGGCTAACGGGGGAGACGGGCCGGGGTACCCGCCGCAACTCGAGAATGCACCGCCGCAAGTCGAGAACACCCCCGTGAGGCCACGCCCATAGAGGGAGGAGGCGCTTTTCCCTTGCAGGGCATGGAGAGCATGCCCCGGCACCTGTTCCGGCTCCGAACGGGGCTTGACTCCTTGCGGGCGACTCCAGGTGTCCCCCGAGATCCCCGGGCCAACCTGCCAAGAAAGCGGGGCTTCCCGCCACACCGCGAGGGCGTCCCCCGGGCCCCCCTCCTTGCGAGACGGGGCCCTTGGGGATCTGCAGCGACGCGAGAGCCGTCCTGCCTTCTCTCTGGCGCTGCAACGGAGGCTGGACTCCCTCTAGGCGCCCCCAGAGGTTCCCTGGGATACCCGTGTCCACAGGCGAGCGGAACCCTGAGTCTCCAGAGGCCGCTCGCGAGGGGCCCCCCGTCGCCGTCGGCCCCTCCTCTCGAAAGGGGGGTCCAATCCCCTTCCTGAATGCCATCGCAATCCCTACATTCCCTCGCACCTCCAGAGCGGGACTCTCGCCTCTCCTGAGGTTCGAGAAGAGGCCCCAAGGGGCCAGTTCCGGCCACAAGACCAAAGGTCCCCGAGAACCCCCATCGCAAGCGAAGCCAGATTCCCTGACTGAGGCGAGGGAACCCTGCGAACCTCACCTGCCTTACAAAGGAATCCTGGACTTCTCAGAGGCAACAAAGGCTCCCCAGGCCCACGACCCCCACCATTCAGAAAGCCACCCCAGCTTCCCCCTGCGCCGCGCGGAAAGCACACGACCTGTACCCCACTGTTTGCGAGCGAGAGCCCCATTGCCCTTGGCGTGATTGCTTGAGAGAAAAGACGAAAAGAAATGCTGAGTCCCCCGCGAATCCCTGGCGGCCACCCACGGTAACCATGTGCGCTTTAACCTAGTCCCATCACGCCCCCCTCACCGGACTCCCCTAGGGTCCTATCTCCATGGACTGACGCATACCCTGGGCGGTGCAGCGCATCCTGGCTAATGCCCAGTGCTGCGCGGAGCCGCCTGTCCGCTCGAAAAGCGAGGCATGCGACACCTGACAGTGCTATACGGGGAGACTGGCAGAGTACCCGGCGAGCAACCTTGAGAATGCACCGCCACAAGGCGAGAACTTACACCCATGAGCCAGCTCGCCAGAACGAGGACGCTTTTTTCCCTAGCAGGCATGGAGAAGCTTGCCCCGCAACGTCCCCGCTCCAGACGAGGGGCTGAACTAATTGCGGCGACTCAAGGTTCCCTCCCCAGAGTCCCCGATGGAAGCCACCGTACCAAAAAAGTGGGGCTTTCCTCACACCCTGCGAGGGCGTCCCCCGGTGCCCCCCTCCAGAGCGTGACGGGGCCCTTGGATATGCATCGACTGGAGAGCCGGTCCTTCCTTCGCATCCTGGCCTGCACCGTAAGGCGACGGACACCGCTAGGCCCGCCCAATGTTTCCCTGGGATACCGCTGTCCACCTCTACGATACCGCTGATCTCCAGAATACGCCCTCGCAAGCATTCACACTTCGCCGTACGCCCCTCCTCTCGAAAAGTGGTCCAAATCCCGGCTCTGAATGCAGACCGCAATTCCCTTACAGTCCCTCTCTACGCCATATGCGGAAACTTCTCAGCCTCGCCTGATATGCAAGGAGAGCCCCCAAGGCCAGTCAGGCCGCAAACAAAAGGGTCCCGGAGGAACCCCCATCGGCATAGCGAGGTCGAGTTGCCCTTAATGAGGCAGGAAGCCCACATCGGCCTGCGATAGTCCAAAAGAAGCCTGCACTTCCTCAGAAGACAACAAGAAATGCTACACCGAGACGCCACCCGCCGACATACAGATAGCCTACAACCCGTCTGCCCCCTGCCCGCCCACAAAAGCATCGCCCTTTCCCCCCTCTAGCATTTCTGAGGGATAACCCAAGGGAGCCCGTAGCGGGGACCGACGATAATGGCGCAGGTCCCCATCTGACTTCCCTGCAAGTGCCGAACCCCACAGTGCCAGTTAATACCTGTCCCCCCGCCACCCCTCTCCCGTGACGCCCCGAAGGGTCCTATAGCCTCCATGCCTATAACGAGGACCCAGGCGCTGCAGCGCCTACTGGCGAATCCCGAGACTAGCTCGGGCACCGTGTCCGCATCGAAGAGAGTCATGCGACCCGCTAGGCTAACGCGGGGAGACGGGACGAGCGTATCATCCGCTGACGTTCTGTAATGCACCACCCAGCAAGTCGGATGAAACTCCCTCTCTTAGATCCACGCCCAGAAGTGAGAGAGTGCGCTTTTATTTCCTTGCAGGGCATGAAAGTGCATCCCCCGCACCATGTTCGTACGCCCAACGCGGCGTGTCGGCCTTGCAGAGCGACGCCAAGTGTCACCCCAAGTATCCCCGGCCAAACCCGGCCAATAAAGCTGGCTGCCCTCCACAACCAGCGAGGGCGCGCCACGTCCCCCCCTACTTGCGAGACGGCCGTGGGAGCTGCATCGGAAACGAGAGACAGTCATGCCTGTCGCTCTGGCGATGCGCAATCGAGGCTGTGTGTTCTCCCTCTAGAGCTCCACCCAGGAGGTTCACCTGGGAGTTCCCGTGTCCACAGGCAGCGGAATCACTGATCTCCCCTAAGCCGCACGTGCCGCGAGCCCCATCTATCTCTACAACTACAAACGATGGATGAGATATGAATATGCGGCCCGCTCCTGATACGGCCCGATGTGGGCATACTCAGACATGTCCACGCGCGCCTCCAGACACGTAGCCCAGAACCTCTGGTGAGCCTAGAGGAGTCCCCCAAGGGCCAGTTCGCGGCCGCAAACCCTAAGGCAGCGGACGGCTCTCTCGTCGCAAGCAGATCCCAATGCCCCTCTGAGAGCAAAGGAAGCCCGGGGTGACGCCTGGCGACCGCAAAAGGAACCGTGTCTGTTCCTGCAGTGGAACGGGATGCTCGGGACCCCGAGTCTCCACGCCAAGAGTCAGAAGCCCACGTTCGAGTCGTTCAACATGCTCCATGGCAAAGCACGACCATGCCCCTGCAATTGAGAAAAGCGCGATCCCCCTCATATGGGCGGAGCCTCACGGGAGTGTTCGCCGCGACTTCGCTGGATGGCATTCTCACTTGGCGTCTGGTACCTTCCCCTCTCCCCCATTTAGGGACCAGCAGGGTCGCCATGCCTCTCCTTTCCTGACGCGGACCCAGGGCGCAGCAGCGCCTCGGATTCGCTCAGGAGGTCCTGCAAGAGCTCCTGGGTCCGCGATCAGCATGAGCTAGGCGACCCACCGCGGGGCTCCCCGAGGGAGACGAGACATAATACCCCACGCACCTTGGGGCATGCAACCGCTGCATGTTCCAAAACACTCCGGGAGGCTTTCCTCCGTCTCAGCCAGTGGTCAATGTGGCTACCCTTTTCACTGCAGGTAGGCGAAGGTCCCCAAACCTTTACCCCTCGGCGCAGGGGAAGCTTGTGTGCCGTGCTGGCGACAGCCGTGTGCGCCGCGGGATCCTCTCTGTGAACCTCTCTAGAAAGCCAGGCCTCCCTTTGACATCGCGAGGCCTGCCGCTTCCCCTCTCCACACGTCCAGCCGAGACTAGGACTCTCCTTGCCGAGGAGGTCTCCTCGAACCTTGTCTTGACGGCCCGACTCCCCCTTCTGCTTACTCGAACCTGCAGAGATGCGAGTAATCCCTGCAAGTGGAGGTTAAGAGATGAATTAGTGTGGAACCCGGATGGCGATTCATGGAAGCGGATTGACCCCACGTCTCGCAGAGTGCCAGACGCGCGACGGCCGCCCCGTCGCGACGCCCCCTCCTCACTCGAAAAAGGGTGTGTCCCTCGCCTCCTGAAGTGCCATCGGTGAAACACCAGGAACCTTCCCCTGGCTACCTCCATAGACGTGAGTCTTAGCACTCGGCTCCTGAGTTTTGAGAACGGCGACAGAGAGAAGGCAACCGCCGCACGTCCTAGCAGATCGCCAAGGAACCTCCCATAGGAGCTATGAGTCCAGTTCCCTGGGACGCCCTCGCGTGTGGCAAGAACGCAGCTGCCGCCTACGATGTCAAAAGTTGCCTTGGGACGTCGTCAGAATGCACCAATAATCTGACACCGGCAAGGATATCAAGCGCCCGATCGGGATCCGGGACAGGACCACCACTCCCCATGCTTCTCCATGGTGCCTCACTTGTAATAAACAACTCATCCCTCACCCTGCGTATGGGCCTCACGGAGAGCCCCGTTTCTCGACTTGGGGCGTCATGCGCGAGAAAAGCGGACGTACCCTCGAGGGCCCTCCCCCGTTACCACGATCTGGTGTCTACATGCCTTCCTTTCAGAGCGGTACAGGGCCGCGCGGGTCCTCGGGAAATCGGGGGCGTGGCGCCTCGAGAGGAGCCTCTCTTGTTGCCTCTGGGAAGTCCAGGCCTCCTTTGACATCGCCAGGGGCTGCTGGGCTTCCCCCTCACCTCGCGTCCAGGGAATGGGACTCGCTTGCCGACGGGGGGGTTCCTCGGGGACCTTTGGGTCTTGCGGCCGGAACTGGCCCCTTTGGGCCTCTTCTCGAACCTCAGGAGAGGCGTCAGTCTCGCTCTGTATGTGCGAGGGAATGTAGGAATTGCGGCGGCATTCAGGAAGGGGATTCGACCCCCATTTCGAGAGGAGGGAGGGAACCTCTGGGGGCGCCTAGAGGGAGTCCAGCCTCCGTTGCAGCGCCAAAGAGAAGGCAGGACGGCTCTCGAGTCGCTGCAGATCCCAAGGGCCCCGTCTCGCAAGGAGGGGGGCCCGGGGGACGCCCTCGCGGTGTGGCGGGAAGCCCCGCTTTCTTGGCAGGTTGGCCCGGGGATCTCGGGGGACACCTGGAGTCGCCCGCAAGGAGTCAAGCCCCGTTCGGAGCCGGGACAGGTGCCGGGGCATGCTCTCCATGCCCTGCAAGGGAAAAGCGCCTCCTCCCTCTATGGGCGTGGCCTCACGGGGGTGTTCTCGACTTGCGGCGGTGCATTCTCGAGTTGCGGCGGGTACCCCGGCCCGTCTCCCCCGTTAGCCCAGCGGGGTCGCCATGCCTCCTTTCGAGCGGACAGGGGCCCCGGCAGCCTCGGGATTCGCCAGGAGGCGCTGCAGCGCCCTGGGTCCGCGTCAGGCATGGAGCTAGGACCCTCGGGGGTCCCCGGAGGGGGGAGGGGACAGGTATAACTGGCACCTGTGGGGTGGCCTCCAGGGAGTCGAGGGGACTCAGCCTTTCTCTCCGGTCACAGCCAAGGGCAATCGGGCTTCCCCTCGAATGCAGGGGCGAAGGTCGTGCTTTTCCGCGCGGCGCAGGGGAAGCGGGGGTGGCCTCTCTGAATCGGGGGCGTGGCGCCTCGGGGAGCCTCTCTTGTTGCCTCTGAGAAGTCCAGGCCTCCTTTGACATCGCCAGGGGCTGCTGGGTTTCCCCTCGCCTCACGTCCAGGGAACTGGACTCGCTTGCCGATGGGGGTTCCTCGGGGACCTTTGGTCTTGCGGCCGGAACTGGCCCCTTGGGGCCTCTTCTCGAAACTCAGGAGAGGCGAGAGTCCCGCTCTGGAGGTGCGAGGGAATGTAGGGATTGCGATGGCATTCAGGAAGGGGATTGGACCCCCCTTTCGAGAGGAGGGGGCGACGGCGACGGGGGGCCTCGCGAGCGAGCCTCTGGAGACTCAGGGTTCCGCTCGCCTGTGGACACGGGTATCCCAGGGAACCTCTGGGGGCGCCTAGAGGGAGTCCAGCCTCCGTTGCAGCGCCAGAGAGAAGGCAGGACGGCTCTCGAGTCGCTGCAGATCCCAAGGGCCCCGTCTCGCAAGGAGGGGGGCCCGGGGGACGCCCTCGCGGTGTGGCGGGAAGCCCCGCTTTCTTGGCAGGTTGGCCCGGGGATCTCGGGGGACACCTGGAGTCGCCCGCAAGGAGTCAAGCCCCGTTCGGAGCCGGAACAGGTGCCGGGGCATGCTCTCCATGCCCTGCAAGGGAAAAGCGCCTCCTCCCTCTAAAGGGGGGGGCCTCAAGGGGGTGTTCTCGACTTGCGGCGGTGCATTTTCGAGTTGTGGCGGGTACCCCGGCCCGTCACCCCCGTTAGCCCAGCGGGGTCGCCATGCCTCCTTTCGAGCGGACAGGGGCCCGAGCAGCCTCGGGATTCGCCAGGAGGCCTGCAGCGCCCTGGGTCCGCGTCAGGCATGGAGCTAGGACCCTCGGGGGTCCCCGGAGGGGGGGAGGGGACAGGTATAACTGGCACCTGTGGGGTGGCCTCCAGGGAGTCGAGGGGACTCAGCCTTTCTCTCCGGTCACAGCCAAGGGCAATCGGGCTTCCCCTCGAATGCAGGGGCGAAGGTCGTGCTTTTCCGCGCAGCGCAGGGGGAAGCGGGTGTGGCCTCTCTGAATCGGGG
>JAGTYA010000521.1:0-22976 GCA_024291935.2 Okapia johnstoni | reverse complement strand
GGCTTCGGAACCAGGGCCCGAAACGTGAAGGCACCCTCCACATCGCATTTTTTTCCCCTTGTCTGCTCTGTAGCAGAGAGCTATGGAGACTAGTTACTTATCTGACTGGGAAACTGAGGCCCATGGGAGCAGAGCCATTGACTCTAAGGAAGAGACCCTGCAAGGCTGCATCTGGCTGAAAATCACAAGGGGCTGGGAAGTGATACCCTGGAAAGTCAGTGAAAGAGCCACAGTGCCCTAGGCTCCAAAGCCCAGTAAAGGCTTCCCCAGTGCCCTGGAACGTCAAGGGCACCCTCCACAGCGCTTTTTCCCACATGTCTGCTCTGTAGCAGAGAGCTCTGGAGACTAGGTCTGTTCTGACTGGGAAACTGAGGCCCTGGGAGCAGAGCCATTGTTCTGGCGTCTTCACAGCCAAACACCTCTTGCACCAGGGAAGACTGAATAAGCAGTCCCCTGGGGCTACCTTTTTTGACTCTAAGGAAGAGACCCTGCAAGGCTGCATCTGGCTGAAAATCACAAGGGGCTGGGAAGTGATACCTGGAAAGTCAGTGAAAGAGGCCACAGTGCCTAGGCTCCAAAGCACCCGGGTAAGGCTTCCCAAGTGCCCTGGAACGTGAAGGCACCCTCCACAGCGCTTTTTCCCCATGTCTGCTCTGTAGCAGAGAGCTCTGGAGACTAGGTCTGTTCTGACTGGGAAACTGAGGCCCTGGGAGCAGAGCCATTGTTTCTGGCGTCTTCACAGCCAAACACCTCTTGCACCAGGGAAGACTGAATAAGCAGTCCCTTGGGCTACCTTTTTTTGACTCTAAGGAAGAGACCCTGCAAGGCTGCATCTGGCTGAAAATCACAAGGGGCTGGGAAGTGATACCTGGAAAGTCAGTGAAAAGAGGCCACAGTGCCTAGGCTCCAAAGCCCAGGTAAGGCTTCCCCAAGTGCCCTGGAACGTGAAGGCACCCTCCACAGCGCTATTTTTTCCCATGTCTGCTCTGTAGCAGAGAGCTCTGGAGACTAGGTCTGTTCTGACTGGGAAACTGAGGCCCTGGGAGCAGAGCCATTGTTCTGGCGTCTTTCACAGCCAAACACCTCTTGCACCAGGGAAGACTGAATAAGCAGTCCCTTGGGCTACCTTTTTTGACTCTAAGGAAGAGACCCTGCAAGGCTGCATCTGGCTGAAAATCACAAGGGGCTGGGAAGTGATACCTGGAAAGTCAGTGAAAGAGGCCACAGTGCCTAGGCTCCAAAGCCCAGGTAAGGCTTCGACAGTGCCCCTGGAACGTGAAGGCACCCTCCACAGCGCTTTTTCCCCATGTCTGCTCTGTAGCAGAGAGCTCTGGAGACTAGGTCTGTTCTGACTGGGAAACTGAGGCCCTGGGAGCAGAGCCATTGTTCTGGCGTCTTCACAGCCCAAACACCTCTTTGCACCAGGGAAGACTGAATAAGCAGTCCCTTGGGCTACCTTTTTTGACTCTAAGGAAGAGACCCTGCAAGGCTGCATCTGGCTGAAAATCACAAGGGGCTGGGAAGTGATACCTGGAAAGTCAGTGAAAGAGGCCACAGTGCCTAGGCTCCAAAGCCCAGGTAAGGCTTCGACAGTGCCCTGGAACGTGAAGGCACCCTCCACAGCGCTTTTTCCCCCATGTCTGCTCTGTAGCAGAGAGCTCTGGAGACTAGGTCTGTTCTGACTGGGAAACTGAGGCCCTGGGAGCAGAGCCATTGTTCTGGCGTCTTCACAGCCAAACACCTCTTGCACCAGGGAAGACTGAATAAGCAGTCCCTTGGGCTACCTTTTTTGACTCTAAGGAAGAGACCCTGCAAGGCTGCATCTGGCTGAAAATCACAAGGGGCTGGGAAGTGATACCTGGAAAGTCAGTGAAAGAGGCCACAGTGCCTAGGCTCCAAAGCCCAGGTAAGGGCTTCGACAGTGCCCTGGAACGTGAAGGCACCCTCCACAGCGCTTTTTCCCCATGTCTGCTCTGTAGCAGAGAGCTCTGGAGACTAGGTCTGTTCTGACTGGGAAACTGAGGCCCTGGGGAGCAGAGCCATTGTTTCTGGCGTCTTCACAGCCAAACACCTCTTGCACCAGGGAAGACTGAATAAGCAGTCCCTTGGGCTACCTTTTTTGACTCTAAGGAAGAGACCCTGCAAGGCTGCATCTGGCTGAAAATCACAAGGGGCTGGGAAGTGATACCTGGAAAGTCAGTGAAAGAGGCCACAGTGCCTAGGCTCCAAAGCCCAGGTAAGGCTTCCCCAAGTGCAGGGAACGTGAAGGAACCCCTCCTCAGAGCTATTTTCCCCATGTCTGCTCTGTAGCAGAGAGCTCTGGAGACTAGGTCTGTTTCTGACTGGGAAACTGAGGCCCTGGGAGCAGAGCCATTGTTCTGGCGTCTTCACAGCCAAACACCTCCTCTTGCACCAGGGAAGACTGAATAAGCAGTCCCTTGGGCTACCTTTTTTTTGACTCTAAGGAAGAGACCCCCTGCAAGGCTGCATCTGGCTGAAAATCACAAGGGGCTGGGAAGTGATACCTGGAAAGTCAGTGAAAGAGGCCACAGTGCCTAGGCTCCAAAGCCCAGGTAAGGCTTCGACAGTGCCCTGGAACGTGAAGGCACCCTCCACAGCGCTTTTTCCCCATGTCTGCTCTGTAGCAGAGAGCTCTGGAGACTAGGTCTGTTCTGACTGGGAAACTGAGGCCCTGGGAGCAGAGCCATTGTTCTGGCGTCTTCACAGCCAAACACCTCTTGCACCAGGGAAGACTGAATAAGCAGTCCCTTGGGCTACCTTTTTTTTGACTCTAAGGAAGAGACCCTGCAAGGCTGCATCTGGCTGAAAATCACAAGGGGCTGGGAAGTGATACCTGGAAAGTCAGTGAAAGAGGCCACAGTGCCTAGGCCCCAAACCCGGGTAGGGCTTCCCCAGTGCCCCTGAGCCTCAAGGGCACCCTCCACAGCGCTTTTTCCCCATGTCTGCTCTGTAGCAGAGAGCTCTGGAGACTAGGTCTGTTCTGACTGGGAAACTGAGGCCCTGGGAGCAGAGCCATTTGTTCTGGCGTCTTCACAGCCAAACACCTCTTGCACCAGGGAAGACTGAATAAGCAGTCCCTTGGGCTACCTTTTTTTTGACTCTAAGGAAGAGACCCTGCAAGGCTGCATCTGGCTGAAAATCACAAGGGGCTGGGAAGTGATACCTGGAAAGTCAGTGAAAGAGGCCACAGTGCCTAGGCTCCAAAGCCCAGGTAGGGCTTCGACAGTGCCCTGGAACGTGAAGGCACCCCTCCACAGCGCTTTTTTCCCCATGTCTGCTCTGTAGCAGAGAGCTCTGGAGACTAGGTCTGTTCTGACTGGGAAACTGAGGCCCCCTGGGAGCAGAGCCATTGTTCCTGGGCGTCTTCACAGCCAAACACCTCTTGCACCAGGGAAGACTGAATAAGCAGTCCCTTGGGCTACCTTTTTTTGACTCTAAGGAAGAGACCCTGCAAGGCTGCATCTGGCTGAAAATCACAAAGGGGCTGGAAGTGATACCTGGAAAGTCAGTGAAAGAGGCCACAGTGCCTAGGCCCCAAAGCCCAGGTAAGGCTTTCGACAAGGCCCTGGAACGTGAAGGCACCCTCCTCAGAGCTATTTCCCCATGTCTGCTCTGTAGCAGAGAGCTCTGGAGACTAGGTCTGTTCTGACTGGAAAAACTGAGGCCCTGGGAGCAGAGCCATTGTTCTGGCGTCTTCACAGCCAAACACCTCTTGCACCAGGGAAGACTGAATAAGCAGTCCCTTGGGCTACCTTTTTTGACTCTAAGGAAGAGACCCTGCAAGGCTGCATCTGGCTGAAAATCACAAGGGGCTGGGGAAGTGATACCTGGAAAGTCAGTGAAAGAGGCCACAGTGCCTAGGCTCCAAAGCCAGGGTAGGGCTTCGACAAGCCAGGGAACGTGAAGGCACCCTCCACAGCGCTTTTTCCCCATGTCTGCTCTGTAGCAGAGAGCTCTGGAGACTAGGTCTGTTCTGACTGGGAAACTGAGGCCCTGGGAGCAGAGCCATTGTTTTCTGGCGTCTTCACAGCCAAACACCTCTTGCACCAGGGAAGAGACTGACTGAATAAGCAGTCCCTTGGGCTACCTTTTTTGACTCTAAGGAAGAGACCCTGCAAAGGCTGCATCTGGCTGAAAATCACAAGGGGGCTGGGAAGTGATACCTGGAAAGTCAGTGAAAGAGGCCACAGTGCCTAGGCTCCAAAGCCCAGGTAAGGCTTCGACAGTGCCCCTGGAACGAGAAGGCCACCCTCCACAGCGCTTTTTTCCCCCATGTCTGCTTCCTGTAAGTCAGAGAGATTCAGGTAGACGTAGTCCCGTTCTGACTACGGGAATACTGAATGCGGCGCTTTGGAGCAGAGCCAATGTTACTATGGCGCGTCTCACATTAGCCAAGACACCTCGTTGCAGCACCAGGGAGAAGAACTGGAATTAGCAGCATCCCCTTATGGGACTAACCTCTTTTTGACCTGAGCTAAAGGAAAGACCCAGCAAAGTCTACATCTTGCTGAAAATCACAAGCGCGTTGGTGAACGTGATACGCTGGAAATTCTCAGATGAAGGAGGCCAGCAGTGCCTAAGTCACCCCACAGTCACCGCGGGTACATGCTCCACTCCAGTGCCTCTGGGAGAGCGTCACAGGAACTTCTCTCTCAGAAGCTATATTCCCCGCTGTCTGCTCTTGGTAGCAGAGGATGCTCCTGGAGACCTAGGATCTGTTTCTGCACTGTGGCACTGAGGGCCCCCTGGGAGCAGAGCCATTGCGTTCTGGCGTCTTCACCAGGCCAAACACCTCTCATTGCACCAGGGAAAGACTGAGAATAAGCAGGTCCCTTGGCCGTACATTTTGTTGACTCTCAAAAGGAGAGAGCCCCTGAGCCAATGCTAGATCTGGCTCTGATAATCACAAGGGTCTGAGTATAGTGTAAACACCTGGCGAAATTTCTTCAGTGAATGAAGAGCCACCGGTATGCCTAATGACTCAACACAAAGCCCAGTAAATTGGCATCCCCCAAGAGCGCCAGGAGCCTTACAGTCCGATCCCTCCGACTAGCGGCTTTTTTCCCCTTGTGGTGTGGTGGGTTTTAATTATTTGGGTGGTGTCTGCTCTGTAAGCATAGTGTCTACTGCTGAGACTACGCTCTAGTTCGGAACTGTGCTAAAACTAGATGCCCTGGGAGGCAGTAGCCAATTCTGTTCAGGTGTATTCAGCAGCCTAACCACCCTCTTGCCACCATGGAAGACTGAATCAGCAAGTCCCTTGGGCTACCTTTTTTTGACTCTAGAGAAGAGACCGCATGCTAGGGACTGCCATCTGGCTTATAAAAAAAAGGGGCTGAGAAAGATGAGAAAAAAAAAGTTCAGTAATAAAAAAAAAATAATATAAACAAAAAAAAAAATAAAGAAAAAATAAGAAAAAAAAGAAAAAATAAATAAAAAAAAAAAAACAATAAAAATAAAAAAAAAAAAAAAAAAAAAAAAAAATAAAATGAAAAAAAAAGAGAAAAAATAAAAAAAAAAAAAAAAAATAAAAAAAAAAAAAAATAAAAAAAAAAAAAAATAAAGTAAAAAAAAAAAGATAAGAATAATCACAATCGCTGGAATAATACCTGGAAATTCAGTGAAAGAGCCACAGTGCCTAGGCGCCCAGCACCCTGGGTAGGCTTCCGCATCTGCAGAGTCTTCAAGGAACCCTACCTCCAGTCTATTTCACCATGAGTGGCTCTGTAGGGCAGAGAGGCCTGGGAACTAGTCGGTTCTGACTGAAATACTGAGGCCTCTGGGAGCAGAGCAGTGAATGGCAGGCATCTTTCCCAGAGCCAAACTACTCTCCTAGAGCTCCAGGTGAAGACTGCAATTAAGCTGTCCCTATGGCTACCATTGTTGACTCTAAGGAATAGAGAACCCTGCGAGAGCTGCAACTGGCTAAAACATATCACAAACGGTTGAGGGAGAGTGATACCTGTGAAAGTACAAGAAAAGCTGGCCGAACGAGTGCCTAGAATCGCAGCAGCCTGGGTAAGGGCTTATCGACAGTGCCCTAGAGCGTCAAGGCACCCTCGCACAGCGCCGTATTTTCCCCATGTTTCTGCTCTAAAATATTAATATAATTTTTTTTTTTTTTTTTTATTTATAAAAATAGCACAGATCTACTGCGGAGGACTAGCTCTGCTCTCGACTGAAATTGTGATGTGAACTGCGATAGCGCGGCTGGGAGGCAGACCCATTGTTCTGTGACTCCTTCACAGCCAAACACCTCTTTGCCACCATCGAAAACTGAATAAGCATCCAGCTGGCTCCCATCGTTATTGACTCTAAGGAACAGCAAACCGCTGCAGGGCTCGCTCATCAGGCTGAGAATAAACAAGGTGCTTTAGGTTGAATACCTGGAAAGATGCATTTGGTCTGAATAGAGGCCGATCAGTGCGCCTATGCTCCCAAAGTGCCCAGATTAAGCTGTACTGACATTGCTTCGGATCGTGAATGCACACTCCATCAGAGAGCTATTTCCCAATGTCTGACTCTGATGACCTAGAGTTCTAGATGACTAGGGTACTCTTATTCATGACTCGGAAAACCTGATAGCCCCTAGCGACGCAGAGCCATTGTATTCTATGGCGTCTTTCACAAGCAAAACACCTCTTCACCAGGGAAACTGAATAAGCAGATCCTCTTTGCGCGCGCTGAACCGTTTTTTGACTCTAAGGAAGATACACCTGCAAAGTGCTGCAATCTGAGCTAAAATCACAAGTGAGGTCTAGTAATGATACCTGGAAATCAGTGAAAGAGGCCACAGTGCCTCATGACCCCAAATGTGCCTCAGAGTAAGGCTTTGCAGCAAGTGCAGGGAACCGCAAGGAAACCTCCTCAAAGCTAAGTTTCCCCATGCTCTGCTTCTGTAGCATAGAGCTCAGGAGAATCTAGGCTCTGCGTTTCTGACTGTTAACCTGATGCCCTGAGGACAAGCCATTGTTCTGGCGTCTTCACAGCCAAACACCTCTTCTGGCACCAGGGAAGAACTGAATAAGCGCAGTCCCTTGTGTACTAAACATTTTTTGACTCCGAAGGAAGAGACACTGCAAGGCTGCATATTTTTTTCTGATTGTCTGAAAATCACAAGGGGCTGGAATTGATACCTGGAAAGTCAGTGAAAGAGGCCACAGTTGCCTAGGGCCCCAAAACCCAGGTAAGGCTTTCCCAAAGGCAGGGAGCCTGAAACCTGGAACCCATCCTCAGAGCTATTTTCACCCGCATGTCTGCTCTGTAGCAGAGAGCTCTGGAAGACTAGGGGGGGGGTCTGTTCTGACTGGGAAACTGAGGCCCTCGGGAGCAGAGCCATTGTTTCTGGCGTCTTCACAGCCAAACACCTCTTGCACCAGGGGAAGACTGAATAAGCACAGTCCCTTGGGCTACCTTTTTTGACTCTAAGGAAGAGACCCTGCAAGGCTGCATCTGGCCTGAAAATCACAAGGGGTTGGGAAGTGATACCTGGAAAAAGTCAGTGAAAGAGGCCACAGTGCCTAGGCTCCAAAGCCCAGGTAAAGGCTTCGAGTACAGTGCCATGGAACGTGAAGGCACCCTCCACAGAGCGCTTTTTCCACCCCTATGTCTGCTCTGTAAGGCAGAGAGTCTTCTGGAGGGACTAGGTTCTGTCTGACTGGAAAAACTGAGGCCCTGGGAGCAGAAGCCATTGTTCTGGTCGTCGTTCACAAGCCATAACACCTTCTATGCACCATGGGAAGACTGAATAAGCAGTCCCGCTGGGCTACCTTTTTTGACTCTAAGGAAGCAGACCCTGCATAACTCTCTCTTGCATAATAAACAAAAAAAAAAAAATTTAAAATAAAAAGAAAAAAAATAAAAAGAAAAAAAAACAAAAGATAAAAAAAAAAAGAAAAAAATAGAAAAAAAAAAAGAAAAATAAAATTTAAAAAAAAAAAAAAAAAAAAAGAGAATAAAAAAGAAAAATCAACAAGGGCTGGGAAAATACCTGGAAATTCAGTGAAAAGGCGACAAGGCCTAGACCAAAGCCCCGGTAATGGCTATCTCCATGGCAGGGAGCTTGAAATCACCCTCCTCGCAGGGCTATTTCCCGCCATGTCATGCTCTCTAGCAGAGAGCTCTGGAGACTAGGTCGTGGTTCTGACTGTGAAACATGAGGTCCTCATAGGCTTCAGAGCCAAGTGTGCTGGGCTCTTCGACAGCCAAAACACCTCATTCTGCGGCGCAGGACGACTGAACATCCCAATCACCATCCTGACTTCGAAGAAGAAACCCTTATTTGACACACTATAGCGACAGATCCCATTGATGCGATCATGCAAGGAGATCCTAGGCGCAAACCCAAGCTATGCTTCGACTGTGCTTGAAATCATGAACACCCGCCACAAGTTGTCCCCATGCAGGACAAACTATCACCAGGGGGGTGGACTCAGCTGAGCATGTTCAAGCAGGAAGCGACAAGGAAGCCCTCAGTAAGAGTCATGCATTAATTCGCCTAATAGTCTGTTCTTTTTAGCCATCTAAGAAAACTTGGGGACTAGGGGGGTGGGAATTCTGAGCTAAAACTGAAAGGAGTGATAGAGGACAAGAGCCTAACCCCGAGCAGTAGTGATTGTTCTAAACGTCTTCACAACATCCTCAGAGCTATTTCCGAACAGTGCTTTCTTGCAAAGCTCGGATTCGTCTTCTGAAACTAAGGAACAGGTCTGCGCTTCATAGTAAAAGTCTTGTGGCAAGAAACTGTAGGGAAAGAGAACCGCTGAAAAGGCTGAACAATGTTTGGGACTCTGGAAATTACCAGGGCAAGCTGGGAAGTGCAATACTACTGAATGGATACCTAGTGCTAAGCACAGGAGGCCACAAGTGCCTAGGACGTCTGGAGGACCCCCCACCCGGGTAAGGGCATTTTCTGAGCAGTAAACTGGGGAGCCGGGAGAGGGCCACCCTCCACAGCGCTTTTGGGTAAGGGCGGATCTGTGTGCAAGAGTTCTGAGACTAGGGATCAATTCGTGACTGGGAAGGTGAGGCCCTGAGGGGCAGAGTGAGTGTGAGGGGGTTGTACAGTTGGGATAACCTGGTGGATGGGATGAGGAATATGAATGTGGGTTGTTTAGATCGGCCACCGTGGTCTCACTCAGTGGTAGGATACCCTTTGGGGGTTAGTTTGGGGAAGTGGTGATATCGATTAGTGAATCTGGGTGGTGGGTGGGAAGTTTTTGTTAGTGGCCTACATGCCAAATGTCTTTGTGGGTGGGGGGGTAGGGGGTTGGTGATTTTTGTGTTGGTGGGGGGGTGGTGTTGTGGAGGCGTTTGTTCCCCGATGTCGGGCTTGGTTGAAAAGGAGCATCATGGAGATGAATTGTGAATTACGTCGGATATAGGGGTAAGAGAAGAAGTAGTCAGGGTTCTAGGCGAATTTCCACAGCCTATTCACGTAACATCCTGCACCAGGAGAACTGAATAACCTGCACCCGGGCTGGGTAGGTGGCCCCTGTGTTTTTCCGCGCCCAAGGGCTCATCTGGCTTATAGCCTCATGGGCTTGGGAAACAATTAAAAAATAGATAAAAAAAAAAAAAAAAAAAGGTGTGATACCTGGAACAGTCATAACAGGATATCTTTCCCCATGTCTGTTGCTACATCTTTTGCCCAGTAAGTGCTTCGAGGGTATCCCGGGAAGAAGTGAGTGAGTGCTACAACCAAATAGGGTTTAGGGGTCCTTGTTTGCTCTTTACGCCTGTGACTCTGGAGACTAGGTCTGTGTTCTGACTGGAAACTGAGCCCTGGGAGCAAGCCATTGTTCTGAGCGTCTTTCACAGCCAAACACCTTGCTAGCACCAAGGAAGAAGACAATAGAAGCAGAGTCCCCTTGGCTAACCTTTTTTGACTCTAAGGAAAGAGGACCCTGCAAGGCTCATCTGGATGAAAATCACAAGAGGGCTGAAAGAAGTGATACCTGGAAAGTCAGAGTGAAAAGAGCCACAGTGCCACCACTAGGCTCCAAAAGACCCAGAGTAAGGCGTTCCGAAAAAGTTGCCCTGGATGCAACAAGAAACCCTCCCCAGGGCTTACTGCCCCATGTTCTACTCTGTAGCAGGGACCCTGGTGACAAGGTCCTGTTTCTGAGACTGGAAACTGAACATGCCCTGAGTGTAGTCCCATGTTGTGGCCTTCACACCTATCACCATCTTGCACCAGGGAAGTCTAGAAGGAAGAACGTGAGGATGAGATACCTTTTCGGATCCCTATGCCAGAGATTCCTGCCAAGGCTACATCTTGAGCGTGAAAATCACTGAAATGAAAACTGGAAATCTTGACTGAGGCCTCTGGAGGTGTGTGGCTCCAATGCAGCTATTGGCCGGGAGAGTGCCCTAACTGAATAGGCACCGTCCACAGCGCTTTTTCCCCAGGGTCTCTCAGTCCACAGTCTCTTGGGGCTAACTAGCCCGCTAGCAAGTGTTGGTGCTGACTCTTCCCAGGCAAGAACCCTGGAAACTTAAAAGCTGGCCCATCTCCCCTGGGCACTTACCTAAGAAGAATGACCGCATGCTTAATAGGAACATGAGAGACCCTGGAAAGTCAGCTAAGAGAGGCCACCATATTGTTCTGGCGTCTTTCACAGCCAAACACCACTTGCACAAGAGGAAACTGAATAAGCAGTCCCTTGGGTCTACCTTTTTTGACTCTAAGAAAGAGACCCTGCAAAGGCTGCATCTCTGAAAATCACAAGGGGCTGAAGTGATACCTGGAAAGTCATGAAAGAGCCGGAACATGCCTAGGCTCCAAAGCCAAGGTAAGGCTTCGTGGTCAGTGCCCTGGAACGTGAAGGCACCCTTCCACAGCACTTTTTCCCCATGTCTGCTCTGTACAGAGAGCTCTGGAGACTAGGTCTGTTCTGACTGGGAAACTGAGGCCCTGGGAGCAGAGCCATTGTTCTGGCGTCTTCACAGCCAAACACCTCTTGCACCAGGGAAGAAGATGAATAAGCAGTCCCTTGGGGGCATACCTTTTTTGACTCTAAGGAAGAGAACCCTCCTGCAAGGCTGCTGCATCTGGCTGAAAATCACAAGGGGCTGGGAAGTGATACCTGGAAATCAGTGAAAGAGAGCCACAGTGCCTAGGCTCCAAAGCCCAGGTAAGAGCTTCGACAAGGCCCTGGCGGGAGCGTGAAGGAACCCTCCACAGAGCTTTTTTCCCCATGTCTGCTCTGTAGCAGAGAGCTCTGGAGACTAGGTCTGTTCTGACTGGGAAACTGAGGCCCTGGGAGCAGAGCCATTGTTGCTGGCGTCTTCACAGCCAAACACCTCTTTGCACCAGGGAAGACTGAATAAAGCATCCTTTGGGCTACCTTTTTTTGACTCTAAGGAAGAGACTCCTGCAAGGCTGCATCTGGCTGAAAATCACAAGGGGCTGGGAAGTGATACCTGGAAAGTCAGTGAAAGAGGCCACAGTGCCTAGGCCCCAGCAGCCCAGGGTAGGGCTTCCCACAAGGCAGGAGCCTCAAGGCCCCCTCCTAAGCGCTATTTCCCCATGGTCTGCTCTGTAGCAGAGAGCTCTGGAGACTAGGTCTGTTTCTGACTGGGAAACTGAGGCCCTGGGAGCAGATTTTTTGTTCTGGCGTCTTCACAGCCAAACACCTCTTGCACCAGGGAAGACTGAATATAAGCAGTCCCTTTTGGCTACCTTTTTTGACTCTAAGGAAGAGACCCTGCAAGGCTGCATCTGGCTGAAAATCACAAGGGGCTGAATAGTGATACCTGGAAAGTCAGTGAAAGAGGCCACAGTGCCTAGGCTCCAAAGCCCAGGTAAGGCTTCGACAAAGCCCTGGAACGTGAAGGCACCCTCTCACACAGCGCTTTTTCCCCATGTCTGCTCTGTAGCAGAGAGCTCTGGAGACTAGGTCTGTTCTGACTGGGAAAACTGAGGCCCTGGGAGCAGAGAGCCATTGTTCTGGCGTCTTACTGAATAAGCATCCCTTGGGCTACCTTTTTTGACTCTAAGGAAGAGACCCTGCAAGGCTGCATCTGGCTGAAAATCACAAGGGGCTGGGAAGTGATACCTGGAAAGTCAGTGAAAGAGGCCACAGTGCCTAGGCCCCAAACCCCAGGTAAGGGCTTCGACAAGGCAGGGAGACTCAAGGAACCCCTCCTCAGAGCTATTTCCCCATGTCTGCTCTGTAGCAGAGAGCTCTGGAGACTAGGTCTGTTCTGACTGGGAAACTGAGGCCCTGGGAGCAGAGCCATTGTTCTGGCGTCTTCACAGCCAAACACCTCTTGCACCAGGGAAGACTGAATAAGCAGTCCCTTGGGCTACCTTTTTTTGACTCTAAGGAAGAGACCCTGCAAGGCTGCATCTGGCTGAAAATCACAAGGGGCTGGGAAGTGATACCTGGAAAGTCAGTGAAAGAGGCCACAGTGCCTAGGCTCCAAAGCCCAGGTAAGGCTTCCCCAGTGCCCTGGAACGTCAAGGCAACCCTCCACAGCGCTTTTTTTCCCCATGTCTGCTCTGTAGCAGAGAGCTCTGGAGACTAGGTCTGTTCTGACTGGGAAACTGAGGCCCTGGGAGCAGAGCCATTGTTCTGGCGTCTTCACAGCCAAACACCTCTTGCACCAGGGAAGACTGAATAAGCAGTCCCTTGGGCTACCTTTTTTGACTCTAAGGAAGAGACCCTGCAAGGCTGCATCTGGCTGAAAATCACAAGGGGCTGGGAAGTGATACCTGGAAAGTCAGTGAAAGAGGCCACAGTGCCTAGGCTCCAAAGCCCAGGTAAGGCTTCGACAGTGCCCTGGAACGTGAAGGCACCCTCCACAGAGCTTTTTCCCCATGTCTGCTCTGTAGCAGAGAGCTCTGGAGACTAGGTCTGTTCTGACTGGGAAACTGAGGCCCTGGGAGCAGAGCCATTGTTCTGGCGTCTTCACAGCCAAACACCTCTTGCACCAGGGAAGACTGAATAAGCAGTCCCTTGGGCTACTACCTTTTTTGACTCTAAGGAAGAGACCCTGCAAGGCTGCATCTGGCTGAAAATCACAAGGGGCTGGGAAGTGATACCTGGAAAGTCAGTGAAAGAGGCCACAGTGCCTAGGCTCCAAAGCCCAGGTAAGGCTTCGACAGTGCCCTGGAACGTGAAGGCAACCCTCCACAGCGCTTTTTTCCCCATGTCTGCTCTGTAGCAGAGAGCTCTGGAGACTAGGTCTGTTCTGACTGGGAAACTGAGGCCCTGGGAGCAGAGCCATTGTTCTGGCGTCTTCACAGCCAAACACCTCTTGCACCAGGGAAGACTGAATAAGCAGTCCCTTGGGCTACCTTTTTTGACTCTAAGGAAGAGACCCTGCAAGGCTGCATCTGGCTGAAAATCACAAGGGGCTGGGAAGTGATACCTGGAAAGTCAGTGAAAGAGGCCACAGTGCCTAGGCTCCCAAGCCCAGGTAAGGCTTCGACAGTGCCCTGGAACGTGAAGGCACCCTCCACAGAGCTATTTCCCCCATGTCTGCTCTGTAGCAGAGAGCTCTGGAGACTAGGTCTGTTCTGACTGGGAAACTGAGGCCCTGGGAGCAGAGCCATTGTTCTGGCGTCTTCACAGCCAAACACCTCTTGCACCAGGGAAGACTGAATAAGCAGTCCCTTGGGCTACCTTTTTTGACTCTAAGGAAGAGACCCTGCAAGGCTGCATCTGGCTGAAAATCACAAGGGGCTGGGAAGTGATACCTGGAAAGTCAGTGAAAGAGGGCCACAGTGCCTAGGCTCCAGCACCCGGGTAGGGCTTCCCCAAGTGCAGGGAACCTCAAGGAACCCTCCTCAGAGCTATTTTCCCCATGTCTGCTCTGTAGCAGAGAGCTCTGGAGACTAGGTCTGTTCTGACTGGGAAACTGAGGCCCTGGGAGCAGAGCCATTGTTCTGGCGTCTTCACAGCCAAACACCTCTTGCACCAGGGAAGACTGAATAAGCAGTCCCTTGGGCTACCTTTTTTGACTCTAAGGAAGAGACCCTGCAAGGCTGCATCTGGCTGAAAATCACAAGGGGCTGGGAAGTGATACCTGGAAAGTCAGTGAAAGAGGCCACAGTGCCTAGGCCCCAAAGCCCAGGTAAGGCTTCGACAAGGCCCTGGAACCTGAAGGAACCCTCCTCAGAGCTATTTCCCCCATGTCTGCTCTGTAGCAGAGAGCTCTGGAGACTAGGTCTGTTCTGACTGGGAAACTGAGGCCCTGGGAGCAGAGCCATTGTTCTGGCGTCTTCACAGCCAAACACCTCTTGCACCAGGGAAGACTGAATAAGCAGTCCCTTGGGCTACCTTTTTTGACTCTAAGGAAGAGACCCTGCAAGGCTGCATCTGGCTGAAAATCACAAGGGGCTGGGAAGTGATACCTGGAAAGTCAGTGAAAGAGGCCACAGTGCCTAGGCTCCAAAGCCCAGGTAAGGCTTCGACAGTGCCCTGGAACGTGAAGGAACCCTCCACAGCGCTTTTTCCCCATGTCTGCTCTGTAGCAGAGAGCTCTGGAGACTAGGTCTGTTCTGACTGGGAAACTGAGGCCCTGGGAGCAGAGCCATTGTTCTGGCGTTTTCACAGCCAAACACCTCTTGCACCAGGGAAGACTGAATAAGCAGTCCCTTGGGCTACCTTTTTTGACTCTAAGGAAGAGACCCTGCAAGGCTGCATCTGGCTGAAAATCACAAGGGGCTGGAAGTGATACCTGGAAAGTCAGTGAAAGAGGCCACAGTGCCTAGGCCCCAGCACCCGGGTAGGGCTTCCCCAAGTGCAGGGAACCTCAAGGAACACTCCTCAGAACTATTTCCCCATGTCTGCTCTGTAGCAGAGAGCTCTGCAGACTAGGTCTGTTCTGACTGGGAAACTGAGGCCCTGGGAGCAGAGCCATTGTTCTGGCGTTTTCACAGCCAAACACCTCTTGCACCAGGGAAGACTGAATAAGCAGTCCCTTGGGCTACCTTTTTTGACTCTAAGGAAGAGACCCTGCAAGGCTGCATCTGGCTGAAAATCACAAGGGGCTGGGAAGTGATACCTGGAAAGTCAGTGAAAGAGGCCACAGTGCCTAGGCCCCACCAGCCCAGGTAGGGCTTCGACAGTGCCAGGGAACCTGAAGGAACCCTCCTCAGAGCTATTTCCCCATGTCTGCTCTGTAGCAGAGAGCTCTGGAGACTAGGTCTGTTCTGACTGGGAAAACTGAGGCCCTGGGAGCAGAGCCATTGTTCTGGCGTCTTCACAGCCAAACACCTCTTGCACCAGGGAAGACTGAATAAGCAGTCCCTTGGGCTACCTTTTTTTGACTCTAAGGAAGAAACCTGAGGCTGCCTGCAAAGGGGCTGGGAAGTGCTTGGCACAGTCCCTTGGGTTACCAAAGCCCGGGTATGACTTCTAAGGAACGTCAAGGAACACCCTGCAGGCTGCACTTTGGCTGAAAACCTAGCCTAGGCCCCACTGCCCGGGCAGGGCTTCCCCAAGCCAGGGAACCTCAAGGAACACTCCTCAGAGCTATTGCACCATGTTTACTCTGTAACAGTGAGCTCTGGAGACTAGGTCTGTTCTGACTGGGAAACTGAGGCCCTGGGAGCAGACCCATTGTTGTGGCTTCTTAACAGACAAACACCTCTTGCATCAGGGAATCCTAAATAAGAACTCCCTTGGGCTACCTTTTAGACTCTAAGGAAGAGACCCTGCCAGGCTTCCTTTGGCTGAAAATTATAAGGGGCTGGAAAGTGCTACGTGGAAAGTCAGCGGAATAGGCCAAGGTGCCTAGGCCCCACCCCCAAGGTAGGGGTTACTGAAGCCAGGGAAGCTCAAAGAACACTCCTCAGAGCTATTGCCCCATGTGTGCTCTGTAGCAGAGAGCTCTGGAGACTACTAGGTCTGTTCTGACTGGGAAACTGAGGTCCCGGGAACAGACCCATTGTTGTGGCTTCTTAACAGACAAAGACCTCTTGCACCAGGGAAGCCTGAATAAGCACTCCCTTGGGTTACCTTTTATGACTCTAAGGAAGAGACCCTGCCAGGCTGCCTTTGGCAGAAAATCACAAGGGGCTGGAAAGTGCTACCTGGAAGGTCAGTGGAAGAGGCCACAGTGCCTAGGTCCCACCGCCCGGGTAGGGCTTCCCCAAGCCAGGGAACCTCAAGGAACACTCCTCAGAGCTATTGCCCCATGTGTGCTCTGTAGCAGAGAGCTCTGGAGACTAGGTATGTTGTGACTCGGAAACTTAGGCCCTGGGAGCAGACCCAATGTTGTTTCTTCTTAACAGCCAAACACCTCTTGCACCAGGGAAGCCTGAATAAGCATTCCCTTGGGCTACCTTTAATGACCCTAAGGAAGAGATCTTGCCAGGCTGCCTTTGGCTGAAAATCACAAGGGGCTGGAAAGTGCTACCTGGAAAGTCAGTGGAAGACGACACAGTGCCTAGGCCCCACCACCCGGGTAGGGCTTCCCCAAGCCCGAGAACATCAAGGCGCCCTCCTCAGAGCTAATGCCCCATGTGTGCTCTGTAGCAGAGAGCTCTGGAGACTACTAGGTCTGTTCTGACCTGGAAATTGAGGCCTGGAGGCAAACCCATTGTTGTGCCTTCATAACAGCAAACAACTGTTTCGCCAGGGAAGATTGGATAAGCACTCCCTTGGGCTACCTTTTATGACTCTAAAGAAGAGACCCTGCCAGGCTGCCTTTGGCTGAAAATCACAAGTGGCTGGAAAGTGTTATGTGGAAAGTCAGTGGAAGAGGCCACAGTGCCTAGGCCGCACCACACGGGTAGGGCTTCCCCAAGCCAGGGAACCTCAAGGAACACTCCTCAGAGCTACTGCCCCATGTGTGCTCTGCATCAGAGAGCTATGGAGACTAGGTCTGTTATCACTGGGATACTGAGGCCCTGGGAGCAGACCCATTGTTGTGGCTTCTTAACAGACAAACACCTGTTGCACCAGGGAAGCATGAATAAGCATTCCCTTGGGCTACCTTTTATGACTCTAAGGAAGTGACCGTGTCAGGCTGCCTTTGGCTGAAAATCACAAGGGGCTTGAAAGTGCTACCTGGAAAGTCAGTGGAAGAGGCCACAGTGCCTAGGCCCCAACGCCCGGGTAGGGCTTCCCCAAGCCAGCGAACCTCAAGGAACACTCCTGAGAGCTATTGCCCCATGTGTGCTCTGTAACAGTGAGCTCTGGAGACTAGGTATGTTCTGACTGGGAAATTCAGGCCCTTGGAGCAGACCCATTGTTGTGGCTTCTTAACAGACAAACACCTCTTGTACCAGGGAAGCCTGAATAAGCACTCCCTTAGGCTAACTTTTATGACTCTAAGGAAGAGACCCTGCCAGGCTGCCTTTGGCTGAAAATCACAAGGGGCTTGAAAGTGCTACCTGGAAAGTCAGTGAAAGAGGTCACAGGGCCTACGGCCCACCGGCCGGATAGGGCTTCCCCAAGCCGGGGAATTTCAAGGAACACTCCTCAGAGCTATTGCCCCATATGTGCTCTGTAGCAGAGAGCTCTGGAGACTAGGTCTGTTCTGACTGGTAAACTGAGGCCCTGGGAGCAGACCCATTGTTGTGGCTTCTTAACAGACAAACACCTCTTGCACCAGAAAAGCCTGAGTAAGCCCTCCCTTGGGCTACCTTTTATGACTCTAAGGAAGAGACCGTGCCAGGGTGCCTTTGGCTGAAAATCACAAGGGGCTTGAAAGTGCAACCTGGAAAGTCAGTGGAAGAGGCCACAGTGCCGAGGCCCCATCGCCCCGGTAGGGCTTCCCCAAGCCAGAGAACCTCAAGGAACACATGTGAGAGTTATTGCCCCATGTGTGCTCTGTAGCAGTGAGTTCTGGAGAGTAGGTATGTTCTGACTGGAAAACTCAGGCCCTGGGAGCAGACCCATTGTTGTGGCTTCTTAACAGACAAACACCTCTTGTACCAGGGAAGCCAGAATAAGCACTCCCTTAGGCTAACTTTTATGACTCTAAGGAAGAGACCCTGCCAGACTGGCTTTGGCTGAAAATCACAAGGGGCTTTAAAGTGCTACCTGGAAAGTCAGTGGAAGAGACTACATTGCCTAGGCCCCACCGCTCGGGGAGGGCTTCCCCAAGCCAGGGAACCTCAAGGAACACTCCTCAGAGCTATTGCCCCATGTGTGCTCTGTAGCAGAGAGCTCTGGAGACTAGGTCTGTTCTGACTGGGAAACTCAGGCCCTGGGAGCAGACCCATTGTTGTGGCTACTTAACAGACAAACACCTCTTGAACCAAGGAAGCCTGAATAAGCACTCCCTTGGGCTATCTTTTTTGATTCTAAGAAAGGGACCTTGCCAGGCTCCATTTCGTTGAAAATCACAACGGGCTGGAAAGTGCTAGCTGGAAAGTCAGTGGTAGGGGCCATTTTGCCTAGGCCCCCCGCCCCGGTAGGGCTTCCCCAAGCTCGTGAACAACAAGCACCCTCCTCAGAGGTAATGCCCATGTGTGCTCTGTAGCACAGAGCTCTGGAGTCTAGGCCTGGTCTGACTAGGACCCTGAGGCCTGGAGGCAAACCCATTGTTGTGACTTCTTAACAGCAAACACCTGTTTCGCCAAGGAAGATTGGATAAGCACTCCCTTGGGCTACCTTTTATGACTCTAAGGAAGAGAACCTGCCAGGCGGCACTGAGGCTGAAAATCACAAGTGGCTGAAAAGTGCTACGTGGAAATCAGTGGAAGAGGCCACAGTGCCTAGGCCGCACCGCCCGGGTAGGGCTTGCCCAAGCCAGGGAACCTCAAGGAACACTCCTCAGAGCTATTGCCCCATGTGTGCTCTGTAGCAGAGAGCTCTGGAGACTAGGTCTGTTCTGACGGTGAAACTGAGGCCCTGGGAGCAGAGCCATTGTTGTGGCTTTTTAACAGACAAAAACCTCTTGTACCAGGGAAGCCTGAATAAGGACTCCCTTGGGTTACCTTTTATGACTGTAAGAAAGAGACCCTGCCAGGCTGTCTTTGGGTTAAAATCACAAGGGGCTGGAAAGTACTTCCTGGAAAGTCAGTGGAAAAGGCCACAGTGCCTAGGCCCCATCGCCCGGATAGGGATTCCCCATGCCAGGGAACCTCAAAAAAACACTCCTCAGAGCTATTGCCCCATGTGTGCTCCATAGCAGAGAGCTCTGGAGACTTCTAGGTCTGTTCTGACTGAGAAACTGAGACCCTGGGAGCAGACCCATTGTTGTGCCTTCTTAACAGACAAACACCTCTTGCACCAGGGAAGCTTGAATAAGCACTCCCTTGGGTTACCTTTTATGACTCTAAGGAAGAGACCCTGCCAGGCTGCCTTTGGCTGAAAATTACAAGGGGCTGGAAAGTGCTACCTGGAAGTCAGTGGAAGAGATCACAGTGCCTAGGTGCCACCGCAGGGGTAGGGCTTTCCCAAGTCAGGGAACCTCAAGAAACACTCCTCAGAGCTATTGCCCCATGTGTGCTCGGTAGCAGAGAGCTCTGGAAATTACTAAGGCTGTTCTGACTGGGAAACTGAGGCCCTGGAAGCAGACCCATTGCTGTGGCTTCTTAACAGACAAACACTTCTTCCACCAGGGAAGCTTGAATAAACACTCCCTTGGGCTATCTTTTATGTCTCTAAGGAAGAGACCCTGCCAGGCTGCCTTTGGCTGAAAATCAGAAGTGGCTGGAAGGTGCTACCTGGAAAGTCAGTGGAAGAGGACACAGTGTCTAGGCCCCACCGCCCGGGTAGGGCTTCCCCAAGCCAGGCAACCTCAAGGAAAACTCCTCAGAGCTATTGCCCCATATGTGCTCTGTAGCAGAGAGCTCTAGGTACTACTAGGTCTGTTCTGACTGGGAAACTCAGGCCCTGGGAGCAGGCCCATTATTGTGGCTTCTTAACTGCCAAACACCTCTTGCACCAGGGAAGCCTTAATAAGCACTCCCTTGGGCTACCTTTTATGACTCTAAGGAAGAAACCCTGCCAGGCTGTCTTTGGCTGAAAATCACAAGGGGCTGGAAAGTGCTACCTGGAAAGTCAGTGGAAGAGGCCATAGTGCCTAGGGCCCACTGCCCGGGTAGGGCTTCCCCAAGCCGGGGTACCTAAAGGAACACTCCTCAGAGCTATTGCCCCATGTGTCCTCTGAAGCAGAGAGCTCTGGAGACTACTAGGTCTGTTCTGACTGGGAAACTGAGACTCTGGGAGCAGACCCATTGTTGTGCTTTCTTAACACACAAACACCTCTTGCACCAGGGAAGCTTGAATAAGCACTCCCTTGGGTTACCTTTTATGACTCTAAGGAAGAGACCCTGCCAGGCTGCCTTTGGCTGAAAATCACAAGGGGCTGGAAAGTGCTACCTGGAAAGTCAGTGGAAGAGATCACAGTGCCTAGGTGCCATCGCCGGGGTAGGGCTTCCCCAAGCCAGGGAACCTCAAGGAACACTCCTCAGAGCTATTGCCCCATGTGTACTCTGTATCAGAGAACTGTGGAGAGAAGGTCTGTTCTGACTGGGAAACTGAGGCCCTGGGATCAGACCCATTGTTGTGGCTTCTTAACAGACAAACACCTCTTGCACCAGGGAAGCTTGAATAAGCACTCCCTTGGGCTACCTTTTATGTCTCTAAGAAGAGACCCTTCCAGGCTGCTTTTGGCTGAAAATCACAAGGGGCTGGAAAGTGCTACCTGGAAAGTCAGTGGAAGAAGCCACAGTGCCTAGGCCCCACCACCCGAATAGGGCTTCCCCAAGCCAGGGAACCTCAAGGAACACTCCTTGGATGTATTGCCACATGTGTGCTCTGTAGAAGAAAGCTCTGGAGACTAGGTCTGTTCTGTCTGGGAATCTGTGGCCCTGGGAGCAGACCCATTGTTGTGGCTACTTAACAGACAAACACCTTTTGCACCAGGAAAGCTTGAATAAGTACTCCCTTGGGCTAACTTTTATGACTCTAAGGAGGAGACCCTGCCAGGCTGCATCTCGCAGAAAATCACAAGGGGCTGGGAAGTGATACCTGGAAAGTCAGTGAAAGAGGCCACAGTGCCTAGGCTCCAAAGCCCAGGTAAGGCTTCGACAGTGCAGTGGAACGTGAAGGCACCCTCCTCAGAGCTATTTCCCCATGTCTGCTCTGTCGCAGAGAGCTCTGGAGACTAGGTCTGTTGTGACTGGGAAACTGAGGCCCTGGGAGCAGAGCCATTGTTCTGGCGTCTTCACAGCCAAACACCTCTTGCACCAGTGAAGACTGAATAAGCAGTCCCTTACTCTACCTTTTTTGACTCTAAGGAAGAGACACTGCAAGGCTGCATCTGGCTGAAAATCACAAGGGGCTGGGAAGTGATACCTGGAAAGTCAGTGAAAGAGGCCAAAGTGCCTAGGCTCCAAAGCCCAGGTAAGGCTTCGACAGTGCCCTGGAACGTGAAGGCACCCTCCAGAGCGCTTTTTTCACATGTCTGCTCTGTAGCAGAGACCTCTGGATACTAGGTCTGTTCTGAATGGGAAACTGAGGCCCTGGGAGCAGAGCCATTATTCTGGCGTCTTCACAGCCAAACACATCTTGCACCAGGGAAGACTGAATAAGCAGTCCCTTGCGCTACCTTTTTTGACTCTAAGGAAGAGACCCTGCAAGGCTGCATCTGGCTGAAAATCACAAGGGGCTGGGAAGTGAAACCTGGAAAGTCAGTGAAAGAGGCCACAGTGCCTAGGCCCCAGCACCCGGGTAGGGCTTCCTCAAGGCAGGGAGCCTGAAGGAACCCTCCTCAGAGCTATTTCCCCATGTCTGCTCTGTAGCAGAGAGCTCTGGAGACTAGGTCTGTTCTGACTGGGAAACTGAGGCACTGGGAGCAGAGCCATTGTTCTGGCGTCTTCACAGCCAAACACTTCTTGCACCAGGGAAGACTGAATAAGCAGTCCCTTGGGCTACCTTTTTTGACTCTAAGGAAGAGACCCTGCAAGGCTGCATCTGGCTGAAAATCACAAGGGGCTGGGAAGTGATACCTGGAAAGTCAGTGAAAGAGGCCACAGTGCCTAGTCCCCAGAACCCGGGTAGGGATTCCCCAAGGCAGGGAGCCTCAAGGAACCCTCCTCAGAGCTTTTTCCCCATGTCTGCTCTGTAGCAGAGAGCTCTGGAGACTAGGTCTGTTCTGACTGGGAAACTGAGGCCCTGGGAGCAGAGCCATTGTTCTGGCGTCTTCACAGCCAAACACCTCTTGCACCAGGGAAGACTGAATAAGCAGTCCCTTGGGCTACCTTTTTTGACTCTAAGGAAAAGACCCTGCAAGGCTGCATCTGGCTGAAAATCACAAGGGGCTGGGAAGTGATACCTCGAAAGTCAGTGAAAGAGGCCACAGTGCCTAGGCTCCAAAGCCCAATAAGGCTTCGACAGTGCCCTGGAACGTGAAGGCACCCTGCACAGCGCTTTTTCCCCATGTCTGCTCTGTAGCAGAGAGCTCTGGAGACTAGGTCTATTCTGACTGGGAAACTGAGGCCCTGGGAGCAGAGCCATTGTTCTGGCGTCTTCACAGCCAAACACCTCTTGCACCAGGGAAGACTGAATAAGCAGTCCCTTGGGCTACCTTTTTTGAGTCTAAGGAAGAGACCCTGCAAGGCTGCATCTGGCTGAAAATCACAGGGGCTGGGAAGTGATACCTGGAAAGTCAGTGAAAGAGGCCACAGTGCCTAGGCCCCAGCACCCGGGTACGGCTTCCCCTTGGCAGGGAGCCTCAAGGAACCCTCCTCAGAGCTATTTCCCCATGTCTGCTCTGTAGCAGAGAGCTCTGGAGACTAGGTCTGTTCTGACTGGGAAACTGAGGCCCTGGGTGCAAAGCCATTGTTCTGGCGTCTTCGCAGCCAAACACCTCTTGCACCAGGGAAGACTGAATAAGCAGTCCCTTGGGCTACCTTTTTTTGACTCTAAGGAAGAGACCCTGCAAGGCTGCATCTGGCTGAAAATCACAAGGGGCTGGGAAGTGATACCTGGAATGTCAGTGAAAGAGGCCACAGTGTCTAGGCTCCAAAGCCCAGGTAAGGC
>JAGTYA010000520.1:0-23000 GCA_024291935.2 Okapia johnstoni | reverse complement strand
GGAGACTCAGGGTTCTGCTCGCCTGGGGGACACGGGTATCTCAGGGAACCTCTGGGGGGCGCCTAGAGGGGAGTCCAGCCTCCTTTGCAGCGCCAGAGAGTAGGCAGGACGGCTCTGGAGTCGCTGCAGATCCCAAGGGCCCCGTCTCGCAAGGAGGGGGGCCCGGGGGACGCCCTCGCGGTGTGGCGGGAAGCCCCGCTTTCTTGGCAGGTTGGCCGGGGTATCTCGGGGGACACCTGGAGTCGCCCGCAAGGAGTCAAGCCCCGTTCGGAGCCGGGACAGGTGCCGGGGCATGCTCTCCATGCCCTGCGAGGGAAAAGCGCCTCCTCCCTCTATGGGCGTGGCCTCACGGGGGTGTTTCTCGACTTGCGGCGGTGCATTCTCGAGTTGCGGCGGGTACCCCGGCCCGTCTCCCCCCGTTAGCCCAGCGGGGTCGCCATGCCTCCTTTCGAGCGGACAGGGGCCCCGAGCAGCCTCGGGATTCGCCAGGAGGCGCTGCAGCGCCCTGGGTCCGCGTCAGGCATGGAGCTAGGACCCTCGGGGGTCCCCGGAGGGGGGGAGGGGACAGGTATAACTGGCACCTGTGGGGTGGCCTCCAGGGAGTCGAGGGGACTCAGCCTTTCTCTCCGGTCACAGCCAAGGGCAAATCGGGCTTCCCCTCGAATGCAGGGGCGAAGGTCGTGCTTTTCCGCGCGGCGCAGCGGGGAAGCGGGGGTGGCCTCTCTGAATCGGGGGCGTGGCGCCTCGGGGAGCCTCTCTTGTTGCCTCTGAGAAGTCCAGGCCTCCTTTGACATCGCCAGGGGCTGCTGGGCTTCCCCTCGCCTCAAGTCCAGGGAATTGGACTCGCTTGCCGATGGGGGTTCCTCGGGGACCTTTGGTCTTGCGGCCGGAACTGGCCCCTTGGGGCCTCTTCTCGAACCTCAGGAGAGGCGAGAGTCCCCGCTCTGGAGGTGCGAGGGAATGTAGGGATTGCGATGGCATTCAGGAAGGGGATTGGACCCCCCTTTCGAGAGGAGGGGGCCGACGGCGACGGGGGGGGCCCCTCGCGAGCGGCCTCTGGAGACTCAGGGTTCCGCTCGCCTGTGGACACGGGTATCCCAGGGAACCTCTGGGGCGCCCTAGAGGGAGTCCAGCCTCCGTTGCAGCGCCAGAGAGAAGGCAGGACGGCTCTCGAGTCGCTGCAGATCCCAGGGCCCCGTCTCGCAAGGAGGGGGGCCCTGGGGACGCCCTCGCGGTGTGGCGGGAAGCCCCGCTTTCTTGGAGTTTGGCCCAGGGATCTCGGGGGACACCTGGAGTCGCCCCCCAAGGAGTCGGTCACCGCCACCGGCCCCGCCTAGCCCCTGTCGGGCGCCGCCCCCGGGCCCGCCTAGCCCCTGTTGTATGTGGCCCCCGACCCCGGCCAGGCCTAGCACATGTCGGCCGCCGCCCCTGGCCCCTGGCCTCTGGCACCCGGTCCCGCCTAGCACCTGTCGGCCATCACACCTGGCCCCTGGCCCCCGGCCCCCTGGTCCCGCTTATCTTCTGTCGGCCCCCGCCCCAGGCACCCGGCACGGCCTAGGCCCTGTCGGGCGCCCGCCCCGGCCCCAGGCCCGCCTAGCCCCTGTTGGCCCCGCCCCAGGCCCCCGGAATTGCCTAGGACCCTGTCGGTCACCGCCCCCGGCCCCGCATAGCCACTGTCATATGCGGCCCCTGACCCCGGCATGGCCTAGCCACTGTCGGCCGCTGCCCCCGGGCCCCGGACCAGCCTAGCCTCTGTCGGCCGACGCCCCCGGCTCCCGGCCCGGCCTAGGCCCTGTTGGGCACCACCCCCGACGACCCGACCTAGCCCCTGTCGGCCGCCACTCCTGGCCCCTGGCCCATGGTCCCTGGACCCCGTACCCGCCTAGCACCTTTCGGCCATCACCTCTGGCCCTGGCCCCTGGCCCCTGGCCCCCGGTCCCGCCTAGATCCTGTCGGCCGCCGCCTCCGGCCCTCGGGCACTGGCGCAGCCTAGCCCCTGTCGGCCGCCGCCCCCCAGCCCCCGGCCCGGCCTAGCCTCTGTCGGCCGACGCCCCCAGCCCCCGGCCCGGCCTAGGCCCCTGTCGACCCACTGCCCCCGGGCCCCCGGCCCGGCCTAGCCTCTGTCGGCCGCCGCCCCTGGTCCCCGGCCCCTCCTAGCCCCTGTCGTACGCGGCCCCGGCCACCAGCCCAGCCTAGCCTCTGTCAGGCACCACCCCCGGCCCACGACCCGGCCTAGGCCCTGTCGGCCACCGCACCCGGCACCCGGCCCCGCCAAGACCCAGTCGTATGCGGCCCCGGGACACCAGCCCAGCCTAGCCTCTGTCAGCCACCGCCCTCGGCCCCTGGCCCGGCCTAGCCCCTGTCGGCCGCCGCCCCTGGCCCCCGGCCCAGCCTAGCCATTTTCGGCCGCCACCCCTGGGCCCCGGCCCCGCCTAGCCCGTGTCGGCCCCGGCCCCAGGGACCCCGGCACTGCCTAGGCATTGTCGGGGAGCCCCCCCGGCCCCAGGCCCTGCCTAGCCCCTGTCGGCCCCGCCCCAGGCCCCCGGCAATGACTAGGACCTGTCGGTCACCGCCCCCGGCCCCTCCTAGCCCCTGTCGGCCGCCGCCCCTGGCCCCGCCTAGCCCCTATAAGCCGCTGCCCCTGGCCGCTGGTCCCTGGACCCTGGTCCCACCTAGGGCCTGTCGTCCGCCGCCCCCTGGCCCCGTCTAGCCCCTGTCGGCCGCCGCCGCCGGCCCCCGGCCCCCAGCTAGCCCCTGTCGTATGGGGCCCCAAGGCCCCCGGCCCGGCCTACGCCCTGAGGGCAGCCGCCCCCGGCCCCCGGCCCGGCCTAGCCCCTGTTGTACGCGGCCCCCGGGCACCAGCCCAGCCTAGCCTCTGTCAGCCACCGCCCCCGGCCCCCGGTCCCGGCCTAGCCCCTGTCGGCCACCGCCCGCGGCCCCCCGGGCCCCCCGTGTCAGCCGTCGCCCCTGGCCCCCGTTTCCCGCCAAGCACCTGTCTGGCCCCACCCCCGGCCCGGCCTAGCACATGTCCGGCCGCCGCCCCTGACCCCTGGCCTCTGGCACCCGGTCCCGCCTACCACCTGTCGGCCATCACACCTGGCCCCTGGCCCCCGGCCCCTGGTCCCCTTATCTTCTGTCGGCCCCCACCCCAGTCACCCGGCAAAGCCTAGGCCCTGTCAGGCGCCGCACCGGCCCCAGGCCCCGCCTAGCCCCTGTTGGTCTCCGGCCCCAGCCCGGACTAGCCCCTTTTGGCCCCACCCCAGGACCCCCAGCACTGCCTAGGCCCTGTCGGTCACCGCCCCTGGCCCCGCCTAGCCTAGCCCTGTCGTATGCGGCCCCCGGCCCCCCGGCACGGCCTAGCCACTGTCGACCCACTGCCCCCGGCCCCCGGCCCGGCCTAGGCCCTGACGGCCTTCGCCCCCGGCCCCCGGCTCCCGCCTAGCCCCTATCGTATGCGGGTCCCGGCCCCCGGCCAGGCCTAGCCTCTGTCGGCTGATGCCGCCGGCCCCCGGCCTGGCCTATGCCCTTTCGGACCACCGCCCCTGCCCCGCGGCCCCTGCCTAGCCCCTGTCGTACACGGCCCCCCGGACCCCGGCCCGGCCTAGCCCCTGTCGGGCCACCGCCCACGGCCCCAGCTAGCCCCTGTCAGCCGTCGCCCCTGGCCCCCGGTTCCGCCTAGCACCTGTCGGCCATCACCCCTGGCCCCTGGCCACGGGCCCCCGGTCCCGCCTAGCTCCTGTCGCCCGCCGCCTCCGGTCCCTGGGCCCCCGGTGCGGCCTAGCCCCTGTCGACCGCCGCCCCAGCCCCCGGCCCAGCCTAGCCTCTGTCGGCCGATGCCCCCCAGCCCCGGCCCGGCCTAGGCCCTGTCGACCGCCGCCCCCCGCCCCCCCGTCCGGCCTAGGCCCTGTCGGCCCACCGCACCCGGCACCCGGCCCCGCCCAAAACCCCTGTCGTACGCGGCCCGGCCCCCGGGCCACCAGCCCAGCCTAGCCTCTGTCAGCCACCGCCCTCGGCCCCTGGCCCGGCCTAGCCCCTGTCGGCCACCGCCCTCGGGCCCCACCTAGCCACTGTCAGCCATCGCCCTTGGCCCCCCAGCCTCGCCTAGCCCATGTCATACGCGGCCCCCCAGCCCCAGGCGCGGCCTAGCCTCTGTCGGCCGCCGCCCCTGGCCCCCGGCCCCGCCTAGCCCCTGTCGTACGCGGCCCCCGGCCACCAACCCAGCCTAGCCTCTGTCAGCCACCGTCCCCGGCCCCACGGCCTGGCTTAGGCCCTGTCGGCCACCGCCCCGGCCCCCGGCCCGACCTAGCCTCTGTCGGCCGCCCGTACCCCGGCCCCCCGGCCCGGCCTAGCCCCTGTCATACGCAGCCCCCGGCCACCAGCCCAGCCTAGCCTCTGTCAGCCACCGCCCCTCGGCCCCTGGCCCGGCCTAGCCCCTGTCGGCCACCGCCTCGGCCCCACCTAGCCACTGTCAGCCATCGCCCTTGGCCCCCAGCCCCCTGCCTAGCCCATGTCGTACGTGGCCCCCGGCCCCCGGCGCGGCCTAGCCTCTGTCGGCTGCCGCCCACTGGCCCCCGGCCCCGCCTAGCCCCTGTCATACGCGGCCCCCGGCCACCAACCCCAGCCTAGCCTCTGTCAGCCACCGCCCCCGGGCCCACGGCCTGGCTTAGGCCCTGTCGGCCGCCGCCCCTGGCCCCCGGCCTGGCCTAGCCCCTGTCGTACGCGGCCCCCCCGGCCACCAGCCCAGCATAGCCTCTGTCAGCCACCGCCCCCGGCCCACGGGCCGGCCTAGGTCATTGGGCACCGCCCCCGGGACCCGGCTCCACCTAGCCCCTGTCGTACGTGGCACCTGGACCCTGGCCCGGCCTAGCCTCTGTTGGACGCCGCCCCTGGCCCCCGGCCCGGCCTAGCCCCTGTCGTACGCGGCACCTGGCCCCTGGCCCGGCCTAGCCTCTGTTGGACGGCGCCCCCCCTGGCTCCCGGCCCCGCCTAGCCCCTGTTGTACGCGGCCCCCCAGGCACCCGGCCCGGCCTAGCCCCTGTTGTACGCGGCCCCCGGCCACCAGCCCAGCCTAGCCTCTGTCAGGCCACCGCCCCCCGGCCCACGGGCCAGCCTAGGCCGTCGGCCACCTCCCCCGGCCCCCGGGTCCCGGCCTAGCCTCTGTCGGCCGCCGCCCCCGGCCCCCGGCCCGGCCTAGTCTCTGTCGGCTGCCGCCCCCGGTTCCCGGCCCGTCCTAGCCTCTGTCGGGTGCTGCCCCCGGCCCCCGGGCCGGCCCAGTCTCTATCGGTCACCGCCCCCAGCCACCGCCCCCATCCCCCGGCCTGGCGAAGCCTATGTCGGCCGCCGCCTTCGGCCCCCGGTCCCGCCTAGCCTCTGTCGTACGCGGCCCCCGGGACCCGGCCCGGCCTAGTATCTGTCGGTCGCCGCCCCGGCCCCCGGCCCGGCCTTGGCCCTGTCGGGCGGCGCCCCCGGCTCCCGGCCCGCCTAGCCCCTGTCGTTCGCGGCCCCCCGGCCCCCGGCCCGGCCTAGCCTCTGTCGGCCGACGCTCCCGGCCCCCGGCCCCGCCTAGCCCCTGTCGTACATGGCCCCCAGCCCCCCCCGGCCCGGCCTAGCCCCTGTTGGGCCACCGCCCCCGACCCACAGCTAGCCCCTGTCAGCCGTCGCCCCTGGCCCCCAGTCCCGCCTAGCACCTGTCGGGTGCCGCCCCGGGCCGGCTTAGCCCCTGTCCACCCGCCACCCCTGGACCCTGGCCCCTGGCCCCCGGTCCCACCTAGCACCTGTCGGCCATCACCCCTGGCCTTGGCCACCGGCCCCCCTGGTCCCGCCTATCTCCTGTCGGCCGCAGCCTCCGGTCCCCGGGTCCCGGCGCGGCCTATCCCCTGTTGGCCCCCGCACCCGGCCCCCCGGCCCGGCCTAGCCCCTGTCGGCCGCCGCCCCCGGTCCCCTGCCCGGCCTAGCCTCTGTAGGCGGCCGCCCCCAGCCCCCGGCCCGACCTAGCCCCTGTCGGGCACCGCCCCTGGCCCCTGGCCCATGGTCCGTGGGACCCCGGTCCCGCCTAGCACCTGTCGGCAATCACCCCTGGCCCCTGGCCACTGGCCCCCGGTCCCGCCCAGCCCTGTCGGCCGCCGCCCCCAGCCCCCGGCCCGGCCTAGCCTTTGTCGGCCAACGCCTCCGGCCCCCGGCCCGGCCTAGCCTCTGTCGGGCACCGCCCCCGGCCCCCGGCCCCGGCCTAGGCCCTGTCGGCCACCGCCCCCGGCACCCGGCCCCACCTAGCCCCTGTCGTACGCGGCCCCCGGCCCCGGGCCCGGCCTAGGCTCTATCGGCCGCTGCCCCTGGCCACCGGGCCCCGGCCAGGCCTAGGCCCTGTGGGGCCGCGGCCCCAGGCCCCCCCGCCCGGCCTAGCCCCTGTCGGCCGCCGCCAGCGGCCCGACCTAGCCCATGTCGGCGGCCGCCCCTGGCCCCTGGCCCATGGTCCGTGGACCCCGGTCCCGCCTAGCACCTGTCGGCAATCACCCGTGGACCCTGGCCACTGGCCCCCGGGTCCCGCCTAGCTCCTGTCAGCCGCCACCTCTGGCCCTCAGGCCCTGGCGCAGCCTAGCACCTGTCGGCCGCCGCCCCCAGCCCCCGGCCCGGCCTAGCCTCTGTCGGCCAACGCCCCCCGGCCCCCAGCCGGGCCTAGCCTCTGTCGGCCGCCGCCCCTGGCCCCCGGCCCAGCCTAGGACCTGTCGGGCGCCGTCCCCGGCCCCAGGCCCCGCCTAGCCCCTGTCAGCCTCTGGCCACAGCCAGGCGTAGCCCCTGTCGGCCCCGCCGTAGGCCCCCGGCACTGCCTAGGCCCTTTGGGCCGCCGCCCCAGGCCCCCGGCCCAGCCTAGCCACTTTCGGCCGCCACCCCTGGGCCCCGGCCCTGCCTAGCCCCTGTCGGCCGCCGCCACCGGCCCCCGGCCCGGCATAGCCTCTTTCGGCTGCCGCCCCCGGCCCCCGGCCCAGCCTAGCCTCTGTCGGGTGCTGCCCCCGACCCACGTGCTGGCCTAGCCTCTGTCGGGCCACAGACCCCGGCCACCGCCCCCCGCCCCCGGCCCCGTCTTAGCCTATGTTGGCCGCCGTCCTCGGCCCCCGGCCCGGCCTAGCCACTGTCGGGCACCGCCCCCGGCCCCCGGCCCGACCTAGCCCCTGTCGGCCGCCGCCCCTGGCCCCTGACCCCTGGTCCCTGGCCCCCGGTCCCGCCTAGCACCCTGTCGCTCATCACCCCTGGCCCCTGGAAACTGGACCCCGTTCACACCTAGCTCCTGTTGGCCGCTGCCTCCGGCCCCCGGTCCGTGGCGCAGCCCAGCCCCTGTCGGCCGCCGCCCCCAGCCCCCGGGCCCGACCTAGCCTATGTCGGCCAACGCCTCCGGCCCCCGGCCCTGCCTAGCCTCTGTCGGGCGCCGCCCCTGGACCCCGGCCTGGCCTAGGCCCTGTCGTCCGCCGCCCTCGGCCCCCCGGGCCCCTCCTAGCCCCTTTCGTACGCAGCCCCCCGGCCACCGGCCCGGCCTAGCCTCTGTCGGCCACCGCCCGCGGCCCCCCGGCCCGGCCTAGGCCCTGTCTGTCGGTCACCGGCCCCGGCCCCGCCTAGCCCCTGTCGGCCGCCGCCCCCGGCCCCCCCGCCTAGCCCATGTCGGCCGTCGCCCCTGGCCCCTGGTCCCGACTAGCACCTGTCGGCCGCCGCCTCCGATCCCCGGGCCCCAGCCCGGCCTAGCCCCTATTGGCCCCCGCCCCCGGCCACCGGCCTGGCCTAGCCCCTGTCGGCCGCCGCCCCCAGCCCCCGGCCCGGCCTAGCCTTTGTCGGCCAACGCCTCCGGCCCCCGGCCCGGCCTAGCCTCTGTCGGGCACCGCCCCCGGCCCCCGGCCCGGCCTAGGCCCTGTCGGCCACCGCCCCCGGCACCCGGCCCCACCTAGCCCCTGTCGTACGCGGCCCCCGGCCCCGGGCCCGGCCTAGGCTCTATCGGCCGCTGCCCCTGGCCACCGGGCCCCGGCCAGGCCTAGGCCCTGTGGGCCGCGGCCCCAGGCCCCCGGCCCGGCCTAGCCCCTGTCGGCCGCCGCCAGCGGCCCGACCTAGCCCATGTCGGCGGCGGCCCCCCTGGCCCCTGGCCCATGGTCCGTGGGACCCCGGTCCCGCCTAGCACCTGTCGGCCAATCACCCGTGGACCCTGGCCACTGGCCCCCGGTCCCGCCTAGCTCCTGTCAGCCGCCACCTCTGGCCTCAGGCCCTGGCGCAGCCTAGCACCTGTCGGCCGCCGCCCCCAGCCCCCCGGCCCGGGCCGGCCTAGCCTCTGTCGGCCAACGCCCCCGGCCCCCAGCCGGGCCTAGCCTCTGTCGGCCGCCGCCCCTGGCCCCCGGCCCAGCCTAGGACCTGTCGGGCGCCGTCCCCCGCCCCAGGCCCCGCCTAGCCCCTGTCAGCCTCTGGCCACAGCCAGGCGTAGCCCCTGTCGGCCCGACGCCGTAGGCCCCCGGCACTGCCTAGGCCCCTTTGGGCCGCCGCCCCAGGCCCCCGGCCCAGCCTAGCCACTTTCGGCCGCCACCCCTGGGCCCCCGGCCCTGCCTAGCCCCTGTCGGCCGCCGCCACCGGCCCCCGGCCCGGCATAGCCTCTTTCGGCTGCCGCCCCCGGCCCCCGGCCCAGCCTAGCCTCTGTCGGGTGCTGCCCCGACCCCACGTGCTGGCCTAGCCTCTGTCGGCCACAGACCCCGGCCACCGCCCCCGGCCCCCGGCCCGTCTTAGCCTATGTTGGCCGCCGTCCTCGGCCCCCGGCCCGGCCTAGCCACTGTCGGGCACCGCCCCGGCCCCCCGGCCCGACCTAGCCCCTGTCGGCCGCCGCCCCTGGCCCCTGACCCCTGGTCCCTGGCCCCCGGTCCCGCCTAGCACCTGTCGCTCATCACCCCTGGCCCCTGGAAACTGGACCCCGTTCACACCTAGCTCCTGTTGGCCGCTGCCTCCGGCCCCCGGTCCGTGGCGCAGCCCAGCCCCTGTCGGCCGCCGCCCCCAGCCCCCGGCCCCCGACCTAGCCTATGTCGGCCAACGCCTCCGGCCCCCCGGCCCTGCCTAGCCTCTGTCGGGCGCCGCCCCTGGACCCCGGCCTGGCCTAGGCCCTGTCGTCCGCCGCCCTCGGCCCCCGGCCCCTCCTAGCCCCTTTCGTACGCAGCCCCCGGCCCCCGGCCCGGCCTAGCCTCTGTCGGCCACCGCGCCCGCGGCCCCCGGCCCGGCCTAGGCCCTGTCGGTCACCGCCCCCGGCCCCGCCTAGCCCCTGTCGGCCGCCGCCCCCGGGCCCCCGCCTAGCCCATGTCGGCCGTCGCCCCTGGCCCCTGGGTCCCGACTAGCACCTGTCGGCCGCCGCCTCCGATCCCCGGGCCCCCAGCCCGGCCTAGCCCCTATTGGCCCCCGGCCCCCGGCCACCGGCCTGGCCTAGCCCCTGTCGGCCGCCGCCCCCGGACGCCTGCCCAGCCTAGACTCTGTAGACTGCCGCCCCCGGCCCCCGGCCCGGCCTAGCCCCTGTCGGGCACCGCCCCCGGCCCGACCTAGCCCCTGTCGTCCACCGCCACTTTGCCCTGGCCCTTGGTCCCAGGCCCCTGGTCCCGCCTAGCACCTGTCGGCCATCACCCCTGGCCCCTGGCCACTGGCCCCCGGTCCCGCATAGCTCCTGTCATACCCGGCCCCCCGGCCCCCGGCCCGGCCTAGCCTGTCGGCCACCGCTCCTTTCCCCTGGCCCCTGGTCCCAGGCCCCCGGTCCCGCCTAGCACCTGTCGGCCATCACCCCTGGCCCCTGGCCACTGGTCCCCGGTCCCGCATAGCTCCTGTCATACGCGGCCCCCGGCCCGACCTAGCCCCTGTCGGCCACCGCCCCTTTCCCCTGGCCCCTGGTCCCAGGCCCCCGGTACCGCCTAGCACCTGTCGGCCATCACCCCTGGCCCCTGGCCACTGGCCCCTGGTCCCCCATAGCTCCTGTCGTACGTGGCCCCCGGCCCCCGGCCCGGCCTAGCCCGTCGGCCACCCGCTCCTTTCCCCTGGCCCCTGGTCCCAGGCCCCCGGTCCCGCCAAGCACCTGTCGGCCATCACCCCTGGCCCCTGGCCACTGGCCCCCGGTCCCGCATAGCTCCTGTCTGTCGTACCCGGTCCCCGGCCCCCGGCCCGACCTAGCCCCTGTCGGCCACCGCCCCTTTCCCCTGGCCCCTGGTCCCAGGCCCCCGGTCCCGCCTAGCACCTGTCGCTCATCACCCCTGGCCCCTGGAAACTGGACCCCGGTCACACCTAGCTCCTGTTGGCCGCTGCCTCCGGGCCCCCGGTCCGTGGCGCAGCCCAGCCCCTGTCGGCCGCCGCCCCCAGCCCCCGGCCCGACCTAGCCTATGTCGGCCAACGCCTCCGGCCCCCGGCCCTGCCTAGCCTCTGTTGGGCGCCGCCCCTGGACCCCGGCCTGGCCTAGGCCCTGTCGTCCGCCGCCCTCGGCCCCCGGCCCCTCCTAGCCCCTTTCGTACGCAGCCCCCGGCCACCGGCCCGGCCTAGCCTCTGTCGGCCATCCGCCCCGCGGCCCCCGGCCCGGCCCGGCCTAGGCCCTGTCGGTCACCGCCCCCCGGCCCCGCCTAGCCCCTGTCGGTCGCCGCCCCCGGCCCCGCCTAGCCCATGTCGGCCGTCGCCCCTGGCCCCTGGTCCCGACTAGCACCTGTCGGCCGCCGCCTCCGGTCCCCGGGCCCCAGCCGGCCTAGCCCCTATTGGCCCCCGCCCCCGGCCACCGGCCTGGCCTAGCCCCTGTCGGCCGCCGCCCCCGGACGCCTGCCCAGCCTAGACTCTGTAGACTGCCGCCCCCCGGCCCCCGGCCCGGCCTAGCCCCTGTCGGGCACCGCCCCCGGCCCGACCTAGCCCCTGTCGTCCACCGCCACTTTGCCCTGGCCCTTGGTCCCAGGCCCCTGGTCCCGCCTAGCACCTGTCGGCCATCACCCCTGGCCCCTGGCCACTGGTCCCCGGTCCCGCATAGCTCCTGTCATACGCGGCCCCCGGCCCCCGGCCCCCGGCCCGACCTAGCCCCTGTCGGCCACCGCCCCTTTTCCCCTGGCCCCTGGTCCCAGGCCCCCGGTCCCGCCTAGCACCTGTCGGCCATCACCCCTGGCCCCTGGCCACTGGCCCCCGGTCCCCCATAGCTCCTGTCGTACGTGGCCCCGGCCCCCGGCCCGGCATAGCCCGTCGGCCACCGCTCCTTTCCCCTGGCCCCTGGTCCCAGGCCCCCGGTCCCGCCTAGCACCTGTCGGCCATCACCCCTGGCCCCTGGCCACTGGCCCCCGGTCCCGCATAGCTCCTGTCGTACCTGGCCCCCCGGCCCCCCGGCCCGGCCTAGCCTGTCGGCCACCGCTCCTTTCCCCTGGCCCCCTGGTCCCAGGCCCCCGGTCCCCGCCTAGCACCTGTCGGCCCATCACCCCTGGCCCCTGGCCACTGGTCCCCGGTCCCGCATAGCTCCTGTCATACGCGGCCCCCGGCCCCCGGCCCCCGGCCCGACCTAGCCCCTGTCGGCCACCGCCCCTTTCCCCTGGCCCCTGTGGTCCCCAGGCCCCCGGTCCCGCCTAGCACCTGTCGGCCATCACCCCTGGCTCCTAGCCACTGGCCCCCGGTCCCCCCATAGCTCCTGTCGTACGTGGCCCCCTGGCCCCCGGCCCGGCCTAGCCCGTCGGCCACCGCTCCTTTCCCCTGGCCCCTGGTCCCAGGCCCCCGGTCCCCCGCCTAGCACCTGTCGGCCATCACCCCTGGCCCCTGGCCACTGGCCCCCGGTCCCGCAGAGCTCCTGTCGTACCCGGCCCCCGGCCCCCAGCCCGGCCCCTAGCCTGTCGGCCACCGCTCCTTTCCCCTGGCCCCTGGTCCCAGGCCCCCGGTCCCGCCTAGCACCTGTCGGCCATCACCCCTGGCCCCTGGCCCACTGGCCCCCAGTCCCCCATAGCTCCTGTCGTACGTGGCCCCCAGCCCCCCCGGCCCGGCCTAGCCTCTGTTGGCTGCCGCCCCCGGCCACCGCGCCCCGGCCAGACCTACGCCCTGTGGACCGCCGCCCCACGCCCTAGGCCCAGGCTAGCCAATTTCGGCCGCCACCCCCTGGGCCCCGGCCCCGCCTGGCCCCTGTCGGCCCCCCGCCCCAGGCCCCCCAGCACTGCCTAGGCCCTGTTGGTCACCGACCCACGGCCCCGCCTAGCCCCTGTCGGCCGCCGCCCCCCCGGCCCCCGCCTAGCCCCTGTCGGCCGCCGCCCCCGGACCCGCCTAGCCCCTGTTGGTCGTCGCCCCTGGACCCCGGTCCCGCCTAGCACCTGTCGGCCGCCGCCTCCGGTCCCCCGGTCCCCCGGCCCGGCCTAGCCCCTGTTGGCCCCCACCCCCCGCCCCCGGCCTGGCCTAGCCCCTGTCAGCCGCCGCCCCCGGACCCCTGCTCAGACTAGACTCTGTAGATCGCCGCCCCCGGCCCCCCGGCCCAGCCCAGGCCCTGTCGGGCACCGCCCCCGGCACGACCTAGCCCGTGTCGGCCACCGCCCCTTTCCCCTGGCCCCTGGTCCCAGGCCCCCGGTCCCGCCTAGCACCTGTCGACCATCACCCCCCCGGGCCCCTGGCCACTGGCCCCCAGTCCCGCCTACCTCCTGTCGTACGCGGCCCCCCCGGCCCCCGGTCCGGCCTAGCCTCTGTCGGCTGGCGCCCCCGGCCGCCGCGCCCCGGCGAGACCTAGGCCCTGTGGGATGCCGCCCCAGGCCCCCGGCCCAGCATAGCAAATTTCGGCCGCCACCCCCTGGGCCCCGGCCCCGCCTAGCCCATGTGGGCCCCCCGCCCCAGGCCCCTGGCACTGCCTAGACTGTCCGTCCCCGGTCCACCGCCCCCAGTCCCGCCTAGGCCCTGTCGGCCGCCGCCCCCGGGCCCCGCCTAGCCCCTGTCGGCCGCCGCCCCCCGGACCCGCCTAGCCCCTGTTGGTCGTCGCCCCTGGACCCCGGTCCCGCCTAGCACCTGTCGGCCGCCGCCTCCGGTCCCCCGGTCCCCCGGCCCGGCCTAGCCCCTGTTGGCCCCCACCCCCGGCCCCCGGCCTGGCCTAGCCCCTGTCAGCCGCCGCCCCCGGACCCCTGCTCAGACTAGACTCTGTAGATCGCGCCCCCCCCGCCCCCGGCCCCAGCCCAGCCCCTGTCGGGCACACCGCCCCCGCACGACCTAGCCCGTGTCGGCCACCGCCCCTTTCCCCTGGCCCCTGGTCCCAGGCCCCCGGTCCCGCCTAGCACCTGTCGACCATCACCCTGGCCCCTGGCCCACTGGCCCCCAGTCCCGCCTACCTCCTGTCGTACGCGGCCCCCCGGCCCCCGGTCCGGCCTAGCCTCTGTCGGCTGGCGCCCCCGGCCGCCGCGCCCCGGCGAGACCTAGGCCCTGTGGGACGCCGCCCCAGGCCCCCGGCCCAGCATAGCAAATTTCGGCCGCCACCCCTGGGCCCGGCCCCGCCTAGCCCATGTGGGCCCCCGCCCCAGGCCCCTGGCACTGCCTAGGCCCTGTCGGTCACCGCCCCCAGTCCCGCCTAGCCCCTGTCGGCCGATGCCCACGGCCCCCGCCTAGCCCCTGTCGGCCGCCGCCCCCGGCCCCGCCTAGCCCCTGTCAGCCGTCACCTCTGGCCCCCGGTCCCCGCCTAGCAACTGTCGGCCGCCGCCTCCGGCCCCTGGGCCCCGGCCCGGCCTAGCCCCTGTTGGCCTCCCGGCCCCAGCCCCGGCCTAGCCCCTGTCGACCCGCACCAGGCTCCGGCCCCCTCCTAGGCCCTGTCGGCCGCAGCCCCCGGCCCCGCCTAGCCCATGTCGGCCGCCGCCCCCCGTGGCCACGCCTAGCCCCTGTCAGCCATTGCCCCTGGCCCGCGCGGTCCCGCCTAGCACCTGTCAGCCGTCACCCCTGGCCCCTGGCCCCTGGCCCCTGGCCCGGCCTAGCCTCTGTCGGACGCCGCCCCCGGCCCCCGGCCCGGGCTAGCCTCTGTCGGCCGCCGCCCCCGGCCCCCTGCCCGGCCTTGCCTCTGTCGGCTGCCGCCCCCGGGCCCCAGGCCCGGCCTAGCCTCTGTCGGGTGCTGCCCCCGGCCCCCGGGCAGGCCTAGCCTCTGTCGGCCACCGCCCCCGGCCACCGCCCCCGGCCCCCGGCCCATCCTAGACTATGTCGGCCCCGCCCCAGGCCCCCCGGCACTGCCTAGGCCCTGTCGGTCAACGCCCACGGCCCGGCCTAGCCCCTGTCTGCCGCCGCCCCTGGCCCCTGGCCACCGGCCCCCGTTGCCGCCTAGCTATTGTCGGCCGCCGCCTCCGTCCCCGGGCCCGGCGCGGCCCTAGCCCATGTCGGCCGCCACCCCCGGCCCCGCCTAGCCTCTGTCGGCCGCCGCCCCCCGCCGCCCCAGCCTAGCCTCTGTTGGCCGCCGCCGGCCTAGGCCTAGCCCTGGCCCCGGCCTAGCCCCCCGCCTAGCTGTCGTACGCGGCCCCCCCCTGCCCCCGGCCCGGCCTAGCCTCTGTCGGCTGTGCCCCCGGATCCCGGCCCGGCCTAGCCTCTCTCGGGTGCTACCCCCGGACCCCGGGCCGGGCTAGACTCTATCGGTCACCGCCCCCGGCCACCGCCCCAGTCCCCCGGCCCGTCCTAGCCTATGTCGGCCGCCGCCTTCTGCCGGCGGCCCCGCCTAGCCTCTGTCGTACACGGCCCCCAGCACCCGGCCCGGCCTAGTATCTGTCGGCCGCCACCCCTGGCCCCCGGCCCCGGCCTTGGCCCTGTCGGCCGGCGCCCCGGCTCCCGGGCCCCGCCTAGCCCCTTTCGTACGTGGCCCCCGGCCCCCGGCCCGGCCTAGCCTCTGTCGGCCGACGCTCCCAGCCCCCAGCCCCGCCTAGACCCTGTCGTACACTGCCCCCAGCCCCTGGCCCGGCCTAACCCCTGTTGGCCACCACCCCCGGCCCCACCTAGCCCCCTGTCAGCCGCCGCCCCTGGCCCCCAGTCCCGCCTAGCCACCTGTCGGGCACCACCCCGGGCCGGCTTAGCCCCTGTCAACCGCCCGCCCCTGGCCCCTCCCCACTGGCCCCCGGTCCAACCTAGCACCTGTCGGCCATCACACCTGGCCCTGGCCTCCGGCCCCCGGTCCCGCCCTATCTCCTGTCGGCCACAGCCTCCGGTCCCCGGGCCCTGGCGCAGCCTAGCCCCTGTTGGCCCCCGCCCCCGGCCCCCCGGCCCGGCCTAGCCTCTGTAGGCCGCCTCCCCCGGCCCCCGGCCCAGCCTAGCCCATGTCGGGCACCGCCCCCCGGACCGACCTAGCCCCTGTCGGCCGCCGCCCCTGGCCCCTGGCCCATGGTCCGTGGACCCCGGTCCAGCCTAGCACCTGTCGGCAATCACCCCTGGCCCCTGGCCACTAGCCCCCTGTCCCGCCCAGCCCCTGTCGGCCGCCGCCCCCAGCCCCCGGCCCGGCCTAGCCTTTGTCGGCCAACGCCTCCGGCCGCCGGCCCGGCCTAGGCCCTGTCGGCCACCGCCCCCGGCACCCGGCTCCACGTAGCCCCTGTCGTACGCGGGCCCCGGCCCCGGGCCCGGCCTAGGCTCTATCGGCCGCCGCCCCCCTGGCCACCGGGCCCCGGCCAGGCCTATGCCCTGTGGGCCGCCGCCCCAGGCCCCCGGCCCGGCCTAGCCATTTTCGGCTGCCACCCCCTGGGCCCCGGCCCCACCTGGCCCCTGTCGGCCACCGCCCCAGGCTCCCGGCACTGCCTAGGCCTTGTCGGGCGCCGCCCCCGGACCCAGGCCCTGCCTAGCCCCTGTCGGCCCCGCCCCAGGCCCACGGCAATGCCTAGGCCCTGTTGGTCACTGCCCCCCGGCCTCGCCTTGCCCCTGTCGGCCGCTGCCCCCGGCCCCGCCTAGCCCCTATCCGCCGCCGCCCCTGGCCGCTGGTCCCTGGCCCCCGGTCCTGCCTAGGGCCTGTCGTCCGCCGCCCCTGGCCCCGTCTAGCCCCTGTCGGCCGCCGCCGCCGGCCCCACCGGCCCCGCCTAGCCCCTGTCGTACGCGGCCCCAAGGCCCCCGGCCCGGCATTGCCTCTGTCGGCCGCTGCCCCCGGCCCCAGGCCCGGCCTACGCCCTGAGGGCCGCTGCCCCCGGCCCCCAGCCCCCACCTAGCCCCTGTCGTACGCGGACCCCAGCCTCCGGGCCCGGCCTAGCCTCTGTCGGCGCCGCCCACGGCCACCGGGCCCCGGCCAGGCCTAGTACCTGTCGGCCGCCGCCCCCGGCCACCGGACCGGCCTAGTCTCTATCGGCCGCCGCCCCCGGCCCCCGGCCCGGCCTAGCCTCTGTCGGCCGCCGCCCCTGGCCCCCAGCCCCACCTAGCCCCTGTCGTACGCATCCCCCGGCCACCAGCCCAGCCTAGCTTTTGTCAGCCACCACCACCCCCCCCGGCCCGGCCTAGGCCCTGTCGGCCACCGCCCCCGGCACCCGGCCCCGCCTAGCCCCTGTCGTACGCAGCCCCCGGCCACCAGCCCAGCCTAGCCTCTGTCAGCCACCGCCCCCGGCCCCGTCCCGGGCTAGCCCCTGTCGGCCACCGCCCCCGGGCCCACCTAGCCCATGTCAGCCGTCGCCCCTGGCCCCCAGTCCCGCCAAGCACCTGTCTGGCGCAATCCCCGGCCCACAGCCTAGCACATGTCGGCCGCCGACCCTGGCCCCTGGCCTCTGGCACCCGGTCCCACCTAGCACCTATCGGTCATCACACCTGGCCCCTGGCCCCCAGCCCCCCAGGGTACCGCTTATCTTCTGGCGGCCCTCGCCCAGGCACCCGGCAAGGCCTAGGCCCTGTCGGGTGCCCGCCCCAGCCCCAGGCCCCGCCTAGACCCTGTCGGTCTCCGGCCCCAGCCCCGGCCTAGCCCCTGTTGGCCCCACCCCAGGCCCCCCCGGCACTGCCTAGGCCCTGTCGGTCACCGCCCCTGGCCCCGCCTAGCCCCTGTCGTATGTGGCCCCCGGCCCCCGGCAAGGCCTAGACCCTGACGGCCTTCGCCCCCGGCCCCTGGCCCCGCCTAGAACCTGTCGTACGCGGTCCCCGGCCCCGGCCCGGACTCGCCTCTGTCTGCCGACGCCCCCGGCCCACGGCCCCGCCAAGCCCTGTCAGGCGCCGCCCCCAGACCCGCCTAGCACCTGTCGGGCGCCACCCCCGGCCCGGACTAGCCCATGTCTGCCGCCGCCCCTGGACCCTGGCCCCTGGCCCCTGGCCCCTGGCTCCCGGTCCCGACTAGGCCCTGTCGGCCGCCGCCCACGGGCCGGCCTAGCCTCTATCGGTCACCGCCCCCCGGCCGCCGCCCCCGTCCCACCGGCCCATCCTAGCGTATGTCGGCCGCCGCCCTCGGCCCCCCCGGCCCCGCCTAGCCTCTGTCGTATGCGTCCCCCGGCCCCCCCGGCCCGGCCTAGCCTCTGTCGGCCGCCGCCCCCAGCCCCCGGCCCGGGCTATCCTCTGTTGGCCGCCGCCCCTGGCCCCCGGCCCCGCCTAGCCCCTGTCGTACGCGGCCCCCGGTCACCGGCGCCCAGCCTAGCCTCTGTCAGCCACCGCCCCCGGCCCACGACCAGGCCTAGGCCCTGTCGGTCACTGCCCCCGGCACCCCGGCCCTCGCCAAGCCCCAGTCGTACGCCGCGGCCCCGGGCCACCAGCCCAGCCTAGCCTCTGTCAGCCACCGCCCCCGGCCCCCGGCCCGGCCTAGCCCCTGTCGGCCACCGCCCCCGGCCCCACCTAGCCACCTGTCAGCCGTCGCCCCTTGCCCCCGAACCCCGCCTAGCCCCTGTCGTACGCAGCCCCGGGCCCCCGGCCCGGCCTAGCCTCTGTCGGCGCCGCCGCCCCCCTGCCCCCGGCCCCGCCTACCCACTGTCGTACGTGGCCCCCGGCCACCAGCCCAGCCTAGCCTCTGTCAGCCACCGCCCCCGGCCCACGGGCCGGCCTAAGCCCTGTCGGCCACCGCCCCCGGCACCCGGCCCCGGCTCCGCCTAGCCCCTGTCGTACGCGGTCCCCGGCCAACGGCCCAGCCTAGCCTCTGTCGGCCACCGCCCCCCCCGGCCCCCGGCCCTGGCCTAGGCCATGTCGGCCAGCGCCCCCGGCACCCGGCCCTGCCTAGCTCCTGTCGTACGCGGGCCCCGGCCCCAGGCCCCAGCCCGGCTAGCCTCTGTGTCAGCCGCTGCCCCCCGGCCCCCAGCCCTGCCTATCCCCTGTCGTACGCGGCCCCCAGCCACCAGCCCAGCCTAGTCTCTGTCAGCCACCACCGCACCAGGCCCCCGGCCCGGCCTAGGCCCTGTTGGCCCCCCGCCCCCCAGCCCCCCGGCCCCGCCTAACTCCTGTCGTAACGCGGCCCCCCGGCCACCGGGCCCGGCCTAGCCTCTGTCGGCCACCACCCCCGGCCCCCTGCCCAGCCGAGGCCATGTCGGCCAGCGCCCCCAGCCCCCAGCCCCGTCTAGCCCCTGTCGTACGCGGCCCCCGGCCATCAGCCCAGCCTAGCCTCTGTCAGCCGCCGCCCCCCGGCCCACGGGCCGGCCTAGGCCCTGTCGGCCCCGCCCCAGGGCCCCGGCACTGCCTAGGCCCTGTCGGGCCATGGCCCTGTCATCATCGCCCCCCGGCCCCGCATAGCCCCTGTCGGCCGCCGCCCCCGGCCCCCGTCTAGCCCCTGTCGGGCGCCACCCCAGGACCCGCCTAGCACCTGTCGGGCGTCACCCCCGGGCCCGGACTAGTCCCTGTCTGCCGCCGCCCCTGGACCCTGGACCCTGGCTCCCCTTCGGTCCCCGACTAGGCCCTGTCGGCCGCTGCCCCCACGGCCACGCCTAGCCCCTGTAAGCCGTCGCCCCTGTCCCCCGGTCCCGCCTAGCACCTTTCGGCCGTCACCTCTGGCCCCTGGCCCCTGGCCCGGCCTAGCCTCCTCTGGCGCCTGTTGGCCGCCGCCCCCGGGCCCCCGGCCCGGCCTAGCCTCTGTCGGCCCGCCGCCCCTGGCCCCCGGCCCGGGCCTAGCCTCTGTCGGCTACCCGCCCCCGGCCCCCGGCCCGGCTTAGACTCTGTCGGGTGCTGCCCCCCGGTCTCCGGGCTGGCCTAGCCTCTATCGGGTCACCGCCCCCGGGCCCCCGGCGGACCGTCCCCCGGCCCGTTCTAGCCTATGTCGGCCGCCGCCCTCGGCCCCCCTGGCCCCACCTAGCCTCTGTCGTACGCGGCCACCCGCACCCCCGCGGCCCAGCCCTAGTATCTGTCGGCCTCCGCCCCCGGCCCCCCCCTGTCCACCGCCGCCCCTGGACCCTGGCCCCTGGCCCCCGGTCCCACCTAGCACCTGTCGGCCATCACCCTTGGCCCTGGCCACCGGCCCCCCCTAGGTCCCGCCTATCTCCTGTCCGGCCGCCGCCCCCGGCCCCGCCTAGCCCCTGTTCGGCCGCTGCCCCCAGCCACGCCTAGCCCATGTAAAGCTGTCGCCCCTGGCCCCCCGGTCCCCCCCCTAGCACCTTTTCGGCCGTCACCCCCCTGGCCCCTGGACTCTGGCCCGGCCTAGCCTCTGTCGGCCGCTGCCCCCGGCCCCCGGCCTGGCCTAGCCTCTGTCGGCCGCCGCCCCCCGGCCCCCGGCCCGGCATACCCACTCTGTCGGCTACCGCCCCCCGGCCCCCGGCCCGGCCTAGCCTCTGTCGGGTGCTGCCCCCCCGGCCCCCGGTCTGGCCTAGCCTCTATCGGTCACCACCCCCCCGTCCCCCGGCCCGTCCTAGCCTATGTCGGCCGCCGCCGCCCTCGGCCCCCGGCCCCGCCTAGCCTCTGTCGTACGTGGCCCCCGGGACCCGGCACGGCCTAGTATCTGTCGGCCGCCGCTCCCGGCCCCCGGCCCCGGCCATGGCCCTGTCGGGCCGGCGCCCCCGGCTCCCGGCCCCGCCTAGCCCCTGTCGTACGCGGCCCCCCGGCCCCCGGCCCGGCCTAGCCTCTGTCGGGTGCTGCCACCGACCCACGTGCTGGCCTATCCCTCTGTCGGGCCACAGCCCCCGGCCACCGACCCCGTCCCCCGGCCCGTCTTAGCCTATGTCGGCCATCACCCCCTGGCCCCTGGCCACTGGCCCCCGGTCCGCGCTAGCTCCTGTTAGCTGCCTCGCCTCCAGCCCTCAGGCACTGGCACAGCCCGGCAGCCACTGTCGGCCGCCGCCCTCAGCCCCCGGCCAGGCCTAGCCTCTTTCGGCCGACGACCCCGGCCCCCGGACCCGGCCTACGCCCTGTCGGCGGCCGCCTCCGGCCTTGCCTAGCCCCTGTCGGCCGCCGCTCCCGGCCCCACAGTCGCCTAGCCCCTGTCAGACGTCGCCCCCTGGCCCCCACGATCCCGCCAGCACCTGTCGGCCGTCACCCCCTGGCCCCTGGCCCCCTGGCCCCTCGGCCTAGCCTATTTGAGCCTCTGTGGGCCGCCGCCCCCACCAGCCCCCCCGGCCCGGGCCTAGCCTCTGTCGGCTGCCGCCCCCGGCCCCCGGCCCGGCCTAGCCTCTGTCGGGGTGCTGCCCCCCGGCCCCCGGGCAGGCCTAGCCTCTGTCGGCCACCGCCCCCGGCGACCCGCCCCCCGTCCCCTGGCCCGGCTTAGCCTCTGTTGGCCGCCGCCGCCCCCGGCCCCCCTCGGCCCCCGCCTAGCCCCTGTCGTACGCGGGGGCCCCAGCCCCCGGCCCGGCCTACGCACCTGTCGGCCCTCACCCCCCTGGGCCCTGGCCCCTGGCCCCTGGTCCCCTGGTCCCCGCCTAGCACCTGTCGGCCATCACCCCTGGACCCCTGGCCACCGGCCCCCGGTCCCGCCCTAGCTCCTGTCGGCCGCCGCCTCCGGTCCCCGGGCCCTGGAGCAGCCTACCCCTGTCGCCCGCCGCCCCAGCCCCCGGCCCCGGCCTAGCCCCTGTCGGCCGCCTCCCCCGGCCCCCTGCCCGGCCTAGCCTCTGTAGGCCGCCGCCACCGGGCCCCCGTCCTGGCGTAGCCCCTGTCGGGCACTGCCCCCAGCCTGACCTAGCTCCTGTCGGCCGCCGCCCCCCTGGCTGGCCCCTGGCCCCTGGTCCCTGGACCCCGGTCCCGCCTAGCACCTGTTGGCCATCATCCCTGGCCCTTGGCCACTGGCCCCCAGTCCCGCCTAGCTCCTGTGAGCCGCCGCCTCCGGTCCCTGGGCCCTGGCGCAGCCTAGCCACTGTCGGCCGCCGCCCCAGCCCTCGGGTCCGGCCTACTCCTCTGTCGGCCGCCACCCCTGGCCCCCGGCCCCTCCTAGCCCCTGTAGTACGCGGCCCCCGGCCACCAGCCCAGCCTAGCCTCTGTCAGCCACCGCCCCCCCCACGGCCCACGGCCCGGCCTAGGCCCTGTCGGCCACCGCCTCCGGCACCCGGCCCTGCCTAGCCTCTGTCATACGTGGCCTCCGGCCACCAGCCCAGCCTAGCCTCTATCAGCCACCGCCCCCGGCCCCCGGCCCGGCCTAGCCCCTGTCCACCGCCGCCCCTGGCCCCCTGGACCCTGGCCCCCAGTCCCACCTAGCACCTAGCACCTGTCGGCCATCACCCCTGGCCCTGGCCACCGACCCCGGTCCCGCCCGCGCCTAGTACTCCTATCGGCCGCCGCCATCCGACATCGATCTCCCGGGCCCCCGACGCAGCCTAGCCCCTGTTTGGCCCCCGTTCCCGGCCCCTGGCCCGGCCTAGCCCCTGACGGCCGCCGCCCCTGGCCCCCCCTGCCCGACCTAGCCTCTGTAGGCTGCCGCCCCCGGCCCCCGGCCCAGCCTAGCCCCTGTCGGGCACCGACCCGGCCCCCTGCCCCTGCCTAGCCTCTGTAGGCCGCGTTCCCCCGGGCCCCGGCCCGGCCTAGCCCCTGTTGAGCACCGCCCACCGGCCCGACCTAGCCCCTGTTGGCCATCGCCCCTGGCCCCCTGGCCCCTGGTCCCTGGCCCCCGGTCCCGCCTAGCTCCTCTGTCGGCCCCCGCCCCAGGCCCCCGGCACAGCCTAGGCCCTGTGGGGCGCCGCCCCCGGCCCCAGGCCCCGCCTAGCCCTTTTCTGCCTCCGGCCCCCAGACCTGCCTAGCCCCTGTCGGCCCCCGCCCCCAGGCCCCCCTGCCCCTGACTAGGCCCTGTCGGTCACCGCCCCCATTCCCGCCTAGCCCCTGTCGGCCGATGCCCCCCGGCCCCCGCCTATAGCCCCCTGTCGGGCGCCGCCCACGGCCCGGACTAGCCCCTGTCCGCCGCCGCCCCCTGGCCCCTGGCCCCTGGCCCCCCGGTCCCGCCTAGGCCCTGTCGGCCGCCAACACGGCCCCGCCTAGCCCCCTGTCGGCCGCCCCACCCCCCGGCCCCCCGCCGCCCCACCCGACGCCCGGCCTAATACCCCTGTCAGCCGTCGCCCCTGGCACCCGGTCCCCGCCTAGAAACTTGTCGGCCCGTCACCCATGGCCCCTGGCCCCTGGGCCCGGCCTATCCTCTGTCGGCCGCCGCCCCCCGGCCCCCCGGTCCGGACTCGCCTCTGTCGGCCCTCCAGCCCTGGGCCCCGGCGCGGCCTAGCCCCTGTCGGAGCCGCCGCCCCCCCAATCTATCGGCCCCCTGCCCGGCCTAGTCTCTGTAGGGCCGCCCGCCCCCCCCGCCCCCGGCCCCAGCACCTAGCCCCTGTCGGGCACTGCCCCCGGCCCCGACCTAGCCCCTGTCAGCCGTCGCCCCTGGCTCCGGGGTCCCGCCTAGCACCTGTCGAGCGGACTGTCCCCCAGCCCGGCCTACGCCCCTGTCCGCTGCCACCCCCTGGCCCCTGGCCACTGGCCCCCGGTGGGGTATTACCGCCTAGCTCCTGTCGGCCCGCCGCCTCCGGTCCCCGGGCCCCTGGCGTGGCCTAGCCCCTGTCGGTTGCCGCCGCCCCTCGGCCACCAGCCTGGCCTAGCCCCTGTCGGCCGACGCCCGCCCCCGCTCCCCTGCCCCGGCCTAGGCCCTGTCGACCGCGCCCGCCCGGCCGGCCCGGCCCCGCCTAGCCCCTGTCGTACACGGCCCCCGGCCCCCGGCCCGGCCTAGCCCCTGTCGGCCACCGCCC
>JAGTYA010000519.1:0-23017 GCA_024291935.2 Okapia johnstoni | reverse complement strand
TCTGCTCTGTAGCAGAGAGCTCTGGAGACTAGGACTGTTCTGACTGGGAAACTGAGGCCCTGGGAGCAGAGCCATTGTTCTGGCGTCAATGAAAGAGGCCACAGTGCCTAGGCCCCAGCACCCGGGTAGGGCTTCCCCAAGGCAGGGAGCCTCAAGGAACCCTCCTCAGAGCTATTTCCCCATGTCTGCTCTGTAGCAGAGAGCTCTGGAGACTAGGTCTGTTCTGACTGGGAAACTGAGGCCCTGGGAGCAGAGCCATTGTTCTGGCGTCTTCACAGCCAAACACCTCTTGCACCAGGGAAGACTGAATAAGCAGTCCCTTGGGCTACCTTTTTTGACTCTAAGGAAGAGACCCTGCAAGGCTGCATCTGGCTGAAAATCACAAGGGGCTGGGAAGTGATACCTGGAAAGTCAGTGTGCTATTTCCCCATGTCTGCTCTGTAGCAGAGAGCTCTGGAGACTAGGTCTGTTCTGACTGGGAAACTGAGGCCCTGGGAGCAGAGCCATTGTTCTGGCGTCTTCACAGCCAAACACCTCTTGCACCAGGGAAGACTGACTGAATAAGCAGTCCCTTGGGCTACCTTTTTTGACTCTAAGGAAGAGACCCTGCAAGGCTGCATCTGGCTGAAAATCACAAGGGGCTGGGAAGTGATACCTGGAAAGTCAGTGAAAGAGGCCACAGTGCCTAGGCTCCAAGGCCCAGGTAAGGCTTCGACAGTGCCCCCTGGAACGTGAAGGAACCCTCCACAGCGCTTTTCCCCCCATGTCTGCTCTGTAGCAGAGAGCTCTGGAGACTAGGTCTGTTCTGACTGGGAAACTGAGGCCCTGGGAGCAGAGCCATTGTTCTGGCGTCTTCACAGCCAAAACACTCTTGCACCAGGGAAGACTGAATAAGCAGTCCCTTGGGCTACCTTTTTTTTTGACTCTAAGGGAAGAGACCCTGCAAGGCTGCATCTGGCTGAAAAACAAGGGGGGGCTGGGGGAAGTGATACCTGGAAAGTCAGTGAAAGAGGCCACAGTGCCTAGGCTCCAAAGCCCAGGTAAGGCTTCGACAGTGCCCTGGAACGTGAAAGGCAACCCTCCTCAGCGCTTTTTCCCCCATGTCTGCTCTGTAGCAGAGAGCTCTGGAGACTAGGTCTGTTCTGACTGGGAAAAACTGAGGCCCTGGGAGCAGCAGAGCCATTGTTCTGGCGTCTTCACAGCCAAACACCTCTTGCACCAGGGAAGACTGAATAAGCAGTCCCTTGGGCTACCTTTTTTGACTCTAAGGAAGAGACCCTGCAAGGCTGCATCTGGCTGAAAATCACAAGGGGCTGGGAAGTGATACCTGGAAAGTCAGTGAAAGAGGCCACAGTGCCTAGGCCCCAGCACCCCGGGTAAGGCTTCCCCAGGCAGGGAACCTCAAGGAACCCTCTCACAGAGCGCTTTTTTCCCCATGTCTGCTCTGTAGCAGAGAGCTCTGGAGACTAGGTCTGTTCTGACTGGGAAAAAACTGAGGCCCTGGGAGCAGAGCCATTGTTCTGGCGTCTTCACAGCCAAACACCTCTTGCACCAGGGAAGACTGAATAAGCAGTCCCTTGGGCTACCTTTTTTGACTCTAAGGAAGAGACCCTGCAAGGCTGCATCTGGCTGAAAATCACAAGGGGCTGGGAAGTGATACCTGGAAAGTCAGTGAAAGAGGCCACAGTGCCTAGGCCCCAAAGCCCAGGTAAGGCTTCGACCAGTGGCCTGGAACGTGAGTGAAGGCAGAGCCCCTCCCCTCCTCAGCGCTTTTTCCCCATGTCTGCTCTGTAGCAGAGAGCTCTGGAGACTAGGTCTGTTCTGACTGGGAAACTGAGGCCCTGGGAGCAGAGAGCCATTGTTCTTCTGGCGTCTTCACAGCCAAACACCTCTTGCACCAGGGAAGACTGAATAAGCAGTCCCTTGGGCTACCTTTTTTGACTCTAAGGAAGAGACCCTGCAAGGCTGCATCTGGCTGAAAATCACAAGGGGCTGGGAAGTGATACCTGGAAAGTCAGTGAAAGAGGCCACAGTGCCTAGGCTCCAAAGCCCAGTAGGGGCTTCGACAGTGCCCTGGAACGTCAAGGAACCCTCCTCACAGCTATTTTTCCCCATGTCTGCTCTGTAGCAGAGAGCTCTGGAGAGAGAGAGGTCTGTTCTGACTGGGAAACTGAGGCCCTGGGAGCAGAGCCATTGTTCTGGCGTCTTCACAGCCAAACACCTCTTTGCACCAGGGAAGACTGAATAAGCAGTCCCTTGGGCTACCTTTTTTGACTCTAAGGAAGAGACCCTGCAAGGCTGCATCTGGCTGAAAATCACAAGGGGCTGGGAAGTGATACCTGGAAAGTCAGTGAAAGAGGCCACAGTGCCTAGGCTCCAAAGCCCAGGTAAGGCTTCGACAGTGCCCTGGAACGTGTGAACGTGAAGGCACCCTCCACAGCGCTTTTTTCCCCATGTCTGCTCTGTAGCAGAGAGCTCTGGAGACTAGGTCTGTTCTGACTGGGAAACTGAGGCCCTGGGAGCAGAGCCATTGTTCTGGCGTCTTCACAGCCAAAAACACCTCTTGCACCAGGGAGGGAAGACTGAATAAGCAGTCCCTTGGGCTACCTTTTTTGACTCTAAGGAAGAGACCCCTGCAAGGCTGCATCTGGCTGAAAATCACAAGGGGCTGGGGAAGTGATACTGGAAAGTCAGTGAAAGAGGCCACAGTGCCTAGGCTCCAAAGCCCAGGTAAGGCTTCGACAGTGCCCTGGAACGTGAAGGCACCCTCCACCTCAGAGCTTTTTTCCCATGTCTGCTCTGTAGCAGAGAGCTCTGGAGACTAGGTCTGTTCTGACTGGGAAACTGAGGCCCTGGGAGCAGAGCCATTGTTTGGCGGCGTCTTCACAGCCAAACACCTCTTGCACCAGGGAAGACTGAATAAGCAGTCCCTTGGGCTACCTTTTTTTAAGACTCTAAGGAAGAGACCCTGCAAGGCTGCATCTGGCTGAAAATCACAAGGGGCTGGGAAGTGATACCTGGAAAGTCAGTGAAAGAGGCCACAGTGCCTAGGCTCCAAAGCCCAGGTAAGGCTTCGACAGTGCCCTGGAACGTGAAGGCACCCTCCACAGCGCTTTTTCCCCATGTCTGCTCTGTAGCAGAGAGCTCTGGAGACTAGGTCTGTTCTGACTGGGAAACTGAGGCCCTGGGAGCAGAGCCATTGTTCTGGCGTCTTCACAGCCAAACACCTCTTGCACCAGGGAAGACTGAATAAGCAGTCCCTTGGGGCTACCTTTTTTGACTCTAAGGAAGAGACCCTGCAAGGCTGCATCTGGCTGAAAATCACAAGGGGCTGGGAAGTGATACCTGGAAAGTCAGTGAAAGAGGCCACAGTGCCTAGGCTCCAAAGCCCAGGTAAGGCTTCGACAGTGCCCCCTGGAACGTGAAGGCACCCTCCACAGCGCTTTTTCCCCCCATGTCTGCTCTGTAGCAGAGAGCTCTGGAGACTAGGTCTGTTCTGACTGGGAAACTGAGGCCCTGGGAGCAGAGCCATTGTTCTGGCGTCTTCACAGCCAAACACCTCTTGCACCAGGGAAGACTGAATAATAAGCAGTCCCTTGGGGCTACCTTTTTTGACTCTAAGGAAGAGACCCTGCAAGGCTGCATCTGGCTGAAAATCACAAGGGGGCTGGGGAAGTGATACCTGGAAAGTCAGTGAAAGAGGCCACAGTGCCTAGGCCCCAGCAAAGCCCAGGTAGGGCTTCCCCAGGCCCTGGAACGTGAAGGAACCCTCCTCAGCGCTATTTCCCCATGTCTGCTCTGTAGCAGAGAGAGCTCTGGAGACTAGGTCTGTTTGACTGGGAAACTGAGGCCCTGGGAGCAGAGCCATTGTTCTGGCGTCTTCACAGCCAAACACCTCTTGCACCAGGGAAGACTGAATAAGCAGTCCCTTGGGCTACCTTTTTTGACTCTAAGGAAGAGACCCTGCAAGGCTGCATCTGGCTGAAAATCACAAGGGGGCTGGGAAGTGATACCTGGAAAGTCAGTGAAAGAGGCCACAGTGCCTAGGCTCCAAAGCCCAGGTAAGGCTTCGACAAGTGCCCTGGAACGTGAAGGCAACCCTCCACAGAGCTATTTTTCCCCATGTCTGCTCTGTGTGCAGAGAGAGCTCTGGAGACTAGGTCTGTTCTGACTGGGAAACTGAGGCCCTGGGAGCAGAGCCATTGTTTGTTCTGGCGTCTTCACAGCCAAACACCTCTTGCACCAGGGAAGACTGAATAAGCAGTCCCTTGGGCTACCTTTTTTGACTCTAAGGAAGAGACCCTGCAAGGCTGCATCTGGCTGAAAATCACAAGGGGCTGGGAAGTGATACCTGGAAAGTCAGTGAAAGAGGCCACAGTGCCTAGGCTCCAAAGCCCAGGTAAGGCTTCGGTAGGGCTTCCCTGGCACTGGAAGGGAGCCTCAGGGAACCCTCCACAGCGCTTTTTCCCCATGTCTGCTCTGTAGCAGAGAGCTCTGGAGACTAGGTCTGTTCTGACTGGGAAACTGAGGCCCTGGGAGCAGAGCCATTGTTTGTTCTGGCGTCTTCACAGCCAAACACCTCTTGCACCAGGGAAGACTGAAATAAGCAGTCCCTTGGGCTACCTTTTTTTGACTCTAAGGAAGAGAGACCCTGCAAGGCTGCATCTGGCTGAAAATCACAAGGGGCTGGGAAGTGATACCTGGAAAGTCAGTGAAAGAGAGGCCACAGTGCCTAGGCTCCAAAGCCCCAGGTAGGGCTTCGACAGTGTGCCCTGGAACGTGAAGGCACCCTCCACAGAGCTATTTTCCCCATGTCTGCTCTGTAGCAGAGAGAGCTCTGGAGAGACTAGGTCTGTTCTGACTGGGAAACTGAGGAAAACTGAGGCCTGGGAGCAGAGCCATTGTTCTGGCGTCTTCACAGCCAAACACCTCTTGCACCACCAGGGAAGACTGAATAAGCAGTCCCTTGGGCTACCTTTTTTGACTCTAAGGAAGAGACCCTGCAAGGCTGCATCTGGCTGAAAATCACAAGGGGCTGGGAAGTGATACCTGGAAAGTCAGTGAAAGAGGCCACAGTGCCTAGGCCCCAGCACCCAGGTAAGGCTTTCGACAGGCAGGGGAGCCTGGACTGAAGGAACCCTCCCTCAGCGCTTTTTCCCCATGTCTGCTCTGTAGCAGAGAGAGAGCTCTGGAGACTACTAGGTCTGTTCTGACTGGGAAAAACTGAGGCCCTGGGAGCAGAGCCATTGTTCTGGCGTCTTCACAGCCAAACACCTCTTGCACACCAGGGAAGACTGAATAAGCAGTCCCTTGGGCTACCTTTTTTGACTCTAAGGAAGAGAGACCCTGCAAGGCTGCATCTGGCTGAAAAATCACAAGGGGCTGGGAAGTGATACCTGGAAAGTCAGTGAAAGAGGCCAGTGCAGTGCCCTAGGCCCAAAGCCCAGGTAAGGCTTTCCCCAGTGCCCTGGAACGTGAAGGAACCCTCCCAGAGAGCTATTTTTCCCCCATGTCTGCTCTGTAGCAGAGAGCTCTCTGGAGACTAGGTCTGTTCTGTTCTGACTGGGGAAACTGAGGCCCTGGGAGCAGAGCCATTGTTCTGGCTGGTCTCACAGCCAAACACCTCTTGCACCAGGGAAGACTGAATAAGCAGTCCCTTGGGCTACCTTTTTTGACTCTAAAGAAGAGACCCTGCAAGGCTGCATCTGGCTGAAAATCACAAGGGGCTGGGAAGTGATACCTGGAAAGTCAGTGAAAGAGGCCACAGTGCCTAGGCTCCAAAGCCCAGGTAAGGCTTCGACAAGGCCCTGGAACGTGAAGGCACCCTCCACAGCGCTTTTTCCCCATGTCTGCTCTGTAGCAGAGAGAGCTCTGGAGACTAGGTCTGTTCTGACTGGGAAACTGAGGCCCTGGGAGCAGAGCCATTGTTCTGGGCGTCTTCACAGCCAAACACCTCTTGCACCAGGGAAGACTGAATAAGCAGTCCCTTGGGCTACCTTTTTTTGACTCTAAGGAAGAGACCCTGCAAGGCTGCATCTGGCTGAAAATCACAAGGGGCTGGGAAGTGATACCTGGGAAAGTCAGTGAAAGAGGCCACAGTGCCTAGGCCCCAAAGCCCCCGGTAAGGGCTTCGACAGTGCCCCTGGAGCCTGTGAAGGAAACCCTCCCTCAGCAGCTTTTTTCCCCATGTCTGCTCTGTAGCAGAGAGAGCTCTGGAGACTAGGTCTGTTGACTGACTGGGAAACTGAGGCCCTGGGAGCAGAGCCATTGTTCTCTGTTCTGCGTCTTCACAGCCAAAACACCTCTTGCACCAGGGAAGACTGAATAAGCAGTCCCTTGGGCTACCTTTTTTTGACTCTAAGGGAGAGAGAGACCCTGCAAGGCTGCATCTGGCTGAAAATCACAAGGGGCTGGGAAGTGATATACCTGGAAAAGTCAGTGAAAGAGGCCACAGTGCCTAGGCTCCAAAGCCCAGGTAAGGGCTTCGACAGTGCCAGGGGAGCCTGAAGGAACCCTCCCTCAGAGCTATTTTTTTTCCCCATGTCTGCTCTGTAGTAGCAGAGAGCTCTGGAGACTAGGTCTGTTCTGACTGGGAAACTGAGGCCCTGGGAGCAGAGCCATTGTTCTGGCGTCTTCACAGCCAAACACCTCTTGCACACAGGGAAGACTGAATAAGCAGTCCCTTGGGCTACCTTTTTTTTGACTCTAAGGAAGAGACCCTGCAAGGCTGCATCTGGCTGAAAATCACAAGGGGCTGGGGAAAGTGATACCTGGAAAGTCAGTGAAAGAGGCCACAGTGCCTAGGCCCCAGCACCAGGGTAAGGTAGGGTAGGGCTTCCCCCCACAGTGCAGGGAGCCTCAAAGGAACCCTCCTCAGAGCTATTTTCCCATGTCTGCTGCTCTGTAGCAGAGAGCTCTGGAGACTAGGTCTGTTCTGACTGGGAAACTGAGGCCCTGGGAGCAGAGCCATTGTTCTGGCGTCTTCACAGCCAAACACCTCTTGCACCAGGGGGAAGACTGAATAAGCAGTCCCTTGGGGCTACTACTTTTTTTGACTCTAAGGAAGAGACCCTGCAAGGCTGCATCTGGCTGAAAATCACACAAGGGGCTGGGAAGTGATACCTGGAAAGTCAGTGAAAGAGGCCACAGTGCCTAGGCTCCCAAAGCCCAGGTAAGGCTTCGACAGTGCCCTGGAACGTGAAGGCACCCTCCACAGCGCTTTTTCCCCATGTCTGCTCTGTAGCAGAGAGAGCTCTGGAGACTAGGTCTGTTCTGACTGGGAAACTGAGGCCCTGGGAGCAGAGCCATTGTTCTGGCGTCTTCACAGCCAAACACCTCTTGCACCAGGACTGAATAAGCAGTCCCTTGGGCTACCTTTTTTGACTCTAAGGAAGAGACCCTGCAAGGCTGCATCTGGCTGAAAATCACAAGGGGCTGGGAAGTGATACCTGGAAAGTCAGTGAAAGAGGCCCACAGTGCCTAGGCTCCAAAGCCCAGGTAAGGCTTCCCCACAGTGCCCTGGAAGTGAAGGCACCCTCCACAGCGCTATTTCCCCCATGTCTGCTCTGTAGCAGAGAGCTCTGGAGACTAGGTCTGTTCTGACTGGGAAACTGAGGCCCTGGGAGCAGAGCATTGTTCTGGGCGTCTTCACAGCCAAACACCTCTTGCACCAGGGAAGACTGAATAAGCAGTCCCTTGGGCTACCTTTTTTGACTCTAAGGAAGAGACCCTGCAAGGCTGCATCTGGCTGAAAATCACAAGGGGCTGGGAAGTGATACCTGGAAAGTCAGTGAAAGAGGCCACAGTGCCTAGGCTCCAAAGCCCCAGGTAGGGCTTCGACAGTGCCCTGGAACGTGAAGGAACCACCCTCCTCAGAGCTATTTTTTCCCCATGTCTGCTCTGTAGCAGAGAGCTCTGGAGACTAGGTCTGTTCTGACTGGGAAACTGAGGCCCTGGGAGCAGAGCCATTGTTCTGGCGTCTTCACAGCCAAACACCTCTTGCACCAGGGAAGAAGACTGAATAAGCAGTCCCTTGGGCTACCTTTTTTGACTCTAAGGAAGAGACCCTGCAAGGCTGCATGCATCTGGCTGAAAATCACAAGGGGCTGGGAAGTGATACCTGGAAAGTCAGTGAAAGAGGCCACAGTGCCTAGGCTCCAAAGCCCCCGGTAGGGTAGCTTCGACAGTGCCCAGGGAGCCTCAAGGAACCCTCCACAGAGCTTTTTCCCCATGTCTGCTCTGTAGCAGAGAGCTCTGGAGACTAGGTCTGTTCTGACTGGGAAACTGAGGCCCTGGGAGCAGAGCCATTGTTCTGGCGTCTTCACAGCCAAACACCTCTTGCACCAGGGAAGACTGAATAAGCAGTCCCTTGGGCTACCTTTTTTGACTCTAAGGAAGAGACCCTGCAAGGCTGCATCTGGCTGAAAATCACACAAGGGGCTGGGAAGTGATACCTGGAAAGTCAGTCAGTGAAAGAGGCCACAGTGCCTAGGCTCCAAAGCCCAGGTAAGGCTTCGACAGTGCCCTGGAAACGTGAAGGCACCCTCCCTCAGCGCTTTTTCCCCATGTCTGCTCTGTAGCAGAGAGCTCTGGAGACTAGGTCTGTTTCTGACTGGGAAAACTGAGGCCCTGGGAGCAGAGCCATTGTTCTGGCGTCTTCACAGCCAAACACCTCTTGCACCAGGGAAGACTGAATAAGCAGTCCCTTGGGCTACCTTTTTTGACTCTAAGGAAGAGACCCTGCAAGGCTGCATCTGGCTGAAAATCACAAGGGGCTGGGAAGTGATACCTGGAAAGTCAGTGAAAGAGGCCACAGTGCCTAGGCCCCCAAAGCCCAGGTAAGGCTTCGACACAGTGCCCTGGGAACGTGAAGGCACCCTCCACAGCGCTTTTTCCCCATGTCTGCTCTGTAGCAGAGAGAGCTCTGGAGACTAGGTCTGTTCTGACTGGGAAACTGAGGCCCTGGGAGCAGAGCCATTGTTCTGGCGTCTTCACAGCCAAACACCTCTTGCACACCAGGGAAGAAGACTGAATAAGCAGTCCCTTGGGCTACCTTTTTTGACTCTAAGGAAGAGACCCTGCAAGGCTGCATCTGGCTGAAAATCACAAGGGGCTGGGAAGTGATACCTGGAAAGTCAGTGAAAGAGGCCACAGTGCCTAGGCCCCAGCAAGCCCAGGTAGGGCTTCCCCAGTGCAGGGAGCCTCAAAGGAACCCCTCCTCAGAGCTATTTTCCCCATGTCTGCTCTGTAGCAGAGAGCTCTGGAGACTAGGTCTGTTCTGACTGGGAAACTGAGGCCCTGGGAGCAGAGCCATTGTTCTGGCGTCTTCACAGCCAAACACCTCTTGCACCAGGGAAGACTGAATAAGCAGTCCCTTGGGCTACCTTTTTTGACTCTAAGGAAGAGACCCTGCAAGGCTGCATCTGGCTGAAAATCACAAGGGGCTGGGAAGTGATACCTGGAAAGTCAGTGAAAGAGGCCACAGTGCCTAGGCTCCAAAGCCCAGGTAAGGCTTCGACAGTGCCCTGGAAACGTGAAGGCACCCTCCTCAGAGCTTTTTCCCCATGTCTGCTCTGTAGCAGAGAGCTCTGGAGACTAGGTCTGTTCTGACTGGGAAAACTGAGGCCCTGGGAGCAGAGCCATTGTTCTGGCGTCTTCACAGCCAAACACCTCTTGCACCAGGGAAAGACTGAATAAGCAGTCCCTTGGGCTACCTTTTTTGACTCTAAGGAAGAGACCCTGCAAGGCTGCATCTGGCTGAAAATCACAAGGGGCTGGGAAGTGATACCTGGAAAGTCAGTGAAAGAGGAGGCCACAGTGCCTAGGCCCAAAGCCCAGGTAAGGCTTCCCCAGTGCCTGGAACGTGAAGGAACCCTCCTCACAGAGCTATTTCCCCATGTCTGCTCTGTAGTAGAGAGCTTCTGGAGACTAGGTCTGTTCTGACTGGGAAACTGAGGCCCTGGGAGCAGAGCCATTGTTCTGGCGTCTTCACAGCCAAACACCTCTTGCACCAGGGAAGACTGAATAAGCAGTCCCTTGGGCTACCTTTTTTTTTTTTTTGACTCTAAGGAAGAGACCCTGCAAGGCTGCATCTGGCTGAAAATCACAAGGGGCTGGGAAGTGATACCTGGAAAGTCAGTGAAAGAGGGCCACAGTGCCTAGGCTCCAAAGCCCAGGGTAAGGGCTTCCCCAGTGCCCTGGGAACGTCAAGGAACCCTCCTCAGAGCTATTTTCCCCATGTCTGCTCTGTAGCAGAGAGAGCTCTGGAGACTAGGTCTGTTCTGACTGGGAAACTGAGGCCCTGGGAGCAGAGCCATTGTTCTGGCGTCTTCACAGCCAAACACCTCTTTGCACCAGGGAAGACTGAATAAGCAGTCCCTTGGGCTACCTTTTTTTGACTCTAAGGAAGAGACCCTGCAAGGCTGCATCTGGCTGAAAATCACAAGGGGCTGGGAAGTGATACCTGGAAAGTCAGTGAAAGAGGCCACAGTGCCTAGGCTCCAAAGCCCAGGTAAGGCTTCGACAGTGCCCTGGAACGTGAAGGCACCCTCCTCAGAGCTATTTCCCCATGTCTGCTCTGTAGCAGAGAGCTCTGGAGACTAGGTCTGTTCTGACTGGGAAACTGAGGCCCTGGGAGCAGAGCCATTGTTCTGGCGTCTTCACAGCCAAACACCTCTTGCACCAGGGAAGACTGAATAAGCAGTCCCTTGGGCTACCTTTTTTGACTCTATGGAAGAGACCCTGCAAGGCTGCATCTGGCTGAAAATCACAAGGGGCTGGGAAGTGATACCTGGAAAGTCAGTGAAAGAGGCCACAGTGCCTAGGCTCCAAAACCCATGTAAGGCTTCGACAGTGCCCTGGAACGTGAAGGCACCCTCCACAGCGCTTTTTCCCCCATGTCTGCTCTGTAGCAGAGAGCTCTGGAGACTAGGTCTGTTCTGACTGGGAAAACTGAGGCCCTGGGAGCAGAGCCATTGTTCTGGCGTCTTCACAGCCAAACACCTCTTGCACCAGGGAAGACTGAATAAGCAGTCCCTTGGGCTACCTTTTTTGACTCTAAGGAAGAGACCCTGCAAGGCTGCATCTGGCTGAAAATCACAAGGGGCTGGGAAGTGATACCTGGAAAGTCAGTGAAAGAGGCCACAGTGCCTAGGCCCCAAAGCCCGGGTAGGGCTTCCCCAAGGCAGGGGAGCCTCAAGGAACCCTCCTCAGAGCGCTATTTCCCCATGTCTGCTCTGTAGCAGAGAGCTCTGGAGACTAGGTCCGTTCTGACTGGGAAACTGAGGCCCTGGGAGCAGAGCCATTGTTCTGGCGTCTTCACAGCCAAACACCTCTTGCACCAGGGAAGACTGAATAAGCAGTCCCTTGGGCTACCTTTTTTTGACTCTAAGGAAGAGACCCTGCAAGGCTGCATCTGGCTGAAAATCACAAGGGGCTGGGAAGTGATACCTGGAAAGTCAGTGAAAGAGGCCACAGTGCCTCGGCCCCATCACCCGGGTAGGGCTTCCCCAAGGCAGGGAGCCTTAAGGAACCCTCCTCAGAGCTATTTCCCCATGTCTGCTCTGTAGCAGAGAGCTCTGGAGACTAGGTCCGTTCTGACTGGGAAACTGAGGCCCTGGGAGCAGAGCCATTGTTCTGGCGTCTTCACAGCCAAACACCTCTTGCACCAGGGAAGACTGAATAAGCAGTCCCTTGGGATACCTACAAGGGGCTGGGAAGTGATACCTGGAAAGTCAGTGAAAGAGGCCACAGTGCCTAGGCTCCAAAGCCCAGGTAAGGCTTCGACAGTGCCCTGGAACGTGAAGGCACCCTCCTCAGAGCTATTTCCCCATGTCTGCTCTGTAGCAGAGAGCTCTGGAGACTAGGTCTGTTCTGACTGGGAAACTGAGGCCCTGGGAGCAGAGCCATTGTTCTGGCGTCTTCACAGCCAAACACCTCTTGCACCAGGGAAGACTGAATAAGCAGTCCCTTGGGCTACCTTTTTTGACTCTAAGGAAGAGACCCTGCAAGGCTGCATCTGGCTGAAAATCACAAGGGGCTGGGAAGTGATACCTGGAAAGTCAGTGAAAGAGGCCACAGTGCCTAGGCTCCAAAGCCCAGGTAAGGCTTCGACAAGTGCCCTGGAACGTGAAGGGAACCCTCCTCAGCGCTTTTTCCCCATGTCTGCTCTGTAGCAGAGAGCTCTGGAGACTAGGTCTGTTCTGACTGGGAAACTGAGGCCCTGGGAGCAGAGCCATTGTTCTGGCGTCTTCACAGCCAAACACCTCTTGCACCAGGGAAGACTGAATAAGCAGTCCCTTGGGCTACCTTTTTTGACTCTAAGGAAGAGACCCTGCAAGGCTGCATCTGGCTGAAAATCACAAGGGGCTGGGAAGTGATACCTGGAAAGTCAGTGAAAGAGGCCACAGTGCCTAGGCCCCAAAGCACCCGGTAGGGCTTCCCCAAGGCAGGGGAACCTCAAGGAACCCTCCTCAGAGCTATTTCCCCATGTCTGCTCTGTAGCAGAGAGCTCTGGAGACTAGGTCTGTTCTGACTGGGAAACTGAGGCCCTGGGAGCAGAGCCATTGTTCTGGCGTCTTCACAGCCAAACACCTCTTGCACCAGGGAAGACTGAATAAGCAGTCCCTTGGGCTACCTTTTTTGACTCTAAGGAAGAGACCCTGCAAGGCTGCATCTGGCTGAAAATCACAAGGGGCTGGGAAGTGATACCTGGAAAGTCAGTGAAAGAGGCCACAGTGCCTAGGCTCCAAAGCCCAGGTAAGGCTTCGACAGTGCCCTGGAACGTGAAGGCACCCTCCACAGCGCTTTTTCCCCATGTCTGCTCTGTAGCAGAGAGCTCTGGAGACTAGGTCTGTTCTGACTGGGAAACTGAGGCCCTGGGAGCAGAGCCATTGTTCTGGCGTCTTCACAGCCAAACACCTCTTGCACCAGGGAAGACTGAATAAGCAGTCCCTTGGGCTACCTTTTTTGACTCTAAGGAAGAGACCCTGCAAGGCTGCATCTGGCTGAAAATCACAAGGGGCTGGGAAGTGATACCTGGAAAGTCAGTGAAAGAGGCCACAGTGCCTAGGCTCCAGCACCCGGGTAAGGCTTCCCCAGGCAGGGGAGCGTGAAGGAACCCTCCTCAGAGCTATTTCCCCATGTCTGCTCTGTAGCAGAGAGCTCTGGAGACTAGGTCTGTTCTGACTGGGAAACTGAGGCCCTGGGAGCAGAGCCATTGTTCTGGCGTCTTCACAGCCAAACACCTCTTGCACACAGGGAAGACTGAATAAGCAGTCCCTTGGGCTACCTTTTTTGACTCTAAGGAAGAGACCCTGCAAGGCTGCATCTGGCTGAAAATCACAAGGGGCTGGGAAGTGATACCTGGAAAGTCAGTGAAAGAGGCCACAGTGCCTAGGCTCCAAAGCCCAGGTAAGGCTTCGACAGTGCCCTGGAACGTGAAGGCACCCTCCTCAGAGCTTTTTCCCCATGTCTGCTCTGTAGCAGAGAGCTCTGGAGACTAGGTCTGTTCTGACTGGGAAACTGAGGCCCTGGGAGCAGAGCCATTGTTCTGGCGTCTTCACAGCCAAACACCTCTTGCACCAGGGAAGACTGAATAAGCAGTCCCTTGGGCTACCTTTTTTGACTCTAAGGAAGAGACCCTGCAAGGCTGCATCTGGCTGAAAATCACAAGGGGCTGGGAAGTGATACCTGGAAAGTCAGTGAAAGAGGCCACAGTGCCTAGGCTCCAAAGCCCAGGTAAGGCTTCGACAGTGCCCTGGAACGTGAAGGCACCCTCCACAGCGCTTTTTCCCCATGTCTGCTCTGTAGCAGAGAGCTCTGGAGACTAGGTCTGTTCTGACTGGGAAACTGAGGCCCTGGGAGCAGAGCCATTGTTCTGGCGTCTTCACAGCCAAACACCTCTTGCACCAGGGAAGACTGAATAAGCAGTCCCTTGGGCTACCTTTTTTGACTCTAAGGAAGAGACCCTGCAAGGCTGCATCTGGCTGAAAATCACAAGGGGCTGGGAAGTGATACCTGGAAAGTCAGTGAAAGAGGCCACAGTGCCTAGGCTCCAAAGCCCAGGTAAGGCTTCGACAGTGCCCTGGAACGTGAAGGCACCCTCCACAGCGCTTTTTCCCCATGTCTGCTCTGTAGCAGAGAGCTCTGGAGACTAGGTCTGTTCTGACTGGGAAACTGAGGCCCTGGGAGCAGAGCCATTGTTCTGGCGTCTTCACAGCCAAACACCTCTTGCACCAGGGAAGACTGAATAAGCAGTCCCTTGGGCTACCTTTTTTGACTCTAAGGAAGAGACCCTGCAAGGCTGCATCTGGCTGAAAATCACAAGGGGCTGGGAAGTGATACCTGGAAAGTCAGTGAAAGAGGCCACAGTGCCTAGGCTCCAAAGCCCAGGTAAGGCTTCGACAGCAGGGGGAACTCAAGGAACCCTCCTCAGAGCGCTTTTTCCCCATGTCTGCTCTGTAGCAGAGAGCTCTGGAGACTAGGTCTGTTCTGACTGGGAAAAACTGAGGCCCTGGGAGCAGAGCCATTGTTCTGGCGTCTTCACAGCCAAACACCTCTTGCACCAGGGAAGACTGAATAAGCAGTCCCTTGGGCTACCTTTTTTGACTCTAAGGAAGAGACCCTGCAAGGCTGCATCTGGCTGAAAATCACAAGGGGCTGGGAAGTGATACCTGGAAAGTCAGTGAAAGAGGCCACAGTGCCTAGGCCCAAAGCACCCGGGGGTAGGGCTTCCCCAAGGCAGGGAGCCTCAAGGAACCCTCCTCAGAGCTATTTTCCCATGTCTGCTCTGTAGCAGAGAGCTCTGGAGACTAGGTCTGTTCTGACTGGGAAACTGAGGCCCTGGGAGCAGAGCCATTGTTTCTGGCGTCTTCACAGCCAAACACCTCTTGCACCAGGGAAGACTGAATAAGCAGTCCCTTGGGCTACCTTTTTTGACTCTAAGGAAGAGACCCTGCAAGGCTGCATCTGGCTGAAAAATCACACAAGGGGCTGGGAAGTGATACCTGGAAAGTCAGTGAAAGAGGCCACAGTGCCTAGGCTCCAAAGCCCAGGTAAGGCTTCGACAGTGCCCTGGAACGTGAAGGCACCCTCCACAGCGCTTTTTCCCCATGTCTGCTCTGTAGCAGAGAGCTCTGGAGACTAGGTCTGTTCTGACTGGGAAAACTGAGGCCCTGGGAGCAGAGCCATTGTTCTGGCGTCTTCACAGCCAAACACCTCTTGCACCAGGGAAGACTGAATAAGCAGTCCCTTGGGCTACCTTTTTTGACTCTAAGGAAGAGACCCTGCAAGGCTGCATCGGGCTGAAAATCACAAGGGGCTGGGAAGTGATACCTGGAAAGTCAGTGAAAGAGGCCACAGTGCCTAGGCTCCAAAGCCCAGGTAAGGCTTCGACAGTGCCCTGGAACGTGAAGGGCACCCCTCCACAGCGCTTTTTCCCCATGTCTGCTCTGTAGCAGAGAGCTCTGGAGACTAGGTCTGTTCTGACTGGGAAACTGAGGCCCTGGGAGCAGAGCCATTGTTCTGGCGTCTTCACAGCCAAAACCTCTTGCACCAGGGAAGACTGAATAAGCAGTCCCTTGGGCTACCTTTTTTGACTCTAAGGAAGAGACCCTGCAAGGCTGCATCTGGCTGAAAATCACAAGGGGCTGGGAAGTGATACCTGGAAAGTCAGTGAAAGAGGCCACAGTGCCTAGGCTCCAAAGCCCAGGTAAGGCTTCGACAGTGCCCTGGAACGTGAAGGCACCCTCCACAGCGCTTTTTTCCCCATGTCTGCTCTGTAGCAGAGAGCTCTGGAGACTAGGTCTGTTCTGACTGGGAAACTGAGGCCCTGGGAGCAGAGCCATTGTTCTGGGTCTTCACAGCCAAACACCTCTTGCACCCGGGAAGACTGAATAAGCAGTCCCTTGGGCTACCTTTTTTGACTCTAAGGAAGAGACCCTGCAAGGCTGCATCTGGCTGAAAATCACAAGGGGCTGGGAAGTGATACCTGGAAAGTCAGTGAAAGAGGCCACAGTGCCTAGGCTCCAAAGCCCAGGTAAGGCTTCGACAGTGCCCTGGAACGTGAAGGCACCCTCCCACAGCGCTTTTTCCCCATGTCTGCTCTGTAGCAGAGAGCTCTGGAGACTAGGTCTGTTCTGACTGGGAAACTGAGGCCCTGGGAGCAGAGCCATTGTTCTGGCGTCTTCACAGCCAAACACCTCTTGCACCAGGGAAGACTGAATAAGCAGTCCCTTGGGCTACCTTTTTTGACTCTAAGGAAGAGACCCTGCAAGGCTGCATCTGGCTGAAAATCACAAGGGGCTGGGAAGTGATACCTGGAAAGTCAGTGAAAGAGGCCACAGTGCCTAGGCTCCAAAGCCCAGGTAAGGCTTCGACAGTGCCCTGGAACGTGAAGGCACCCTCCACAGCGCTTTTTCCCCATGTCTGCTCTGTAGCAGAGAGCTCTGGAGACTAGGTCTGTTCTGACTGGGAAACTGAGGCCCTGGGAGCAGAGCCATTGTTCTGGCGTCTTCACAGCCAAACACCTCTTGCACCAGGGAAGACTGAATAAGCAGTCCCTTGGGCTACCTTTTTTGACTCTAAGGAAGAGACCCTGCAAGGCTGCATCTGGCTGAAAATCACAAGGGGCTGGGAAGTGATACCTGGAAAGTCAGTGAAAGAGGCCACAGTGCCTAGGCTCCAAAGCCCGGGTAGTAAGGCTTCGACAGTGCCCTGGGAACGTGAAGGAACCCTCCACAGCGCTATTTTCCCCATGTCTGCTCTGTAGCAGAGAGCTCTGGAGACTAGGTCTGTTCTGACTGGGAAACTGAGGCCCTGGGAGCAGAGCCATTGTTCTGGCGTCTTCACAGCCAAACACCTCTTGCACCAGGGAAGACTGAATAAGCAGTCCCTTGGGCTACCTTTTTTGACTCTAAGGAAGAGACCCTGCAAGGCTGCATCTGGCTGAAAATCACAAGGGGCTGGGAAGTGATACCTGGAAAGTCAGTGAAAGAGGCCACAGTGCCTAGGCTCCAGCACCCGGGTAAGGCTTCGACAGTGCCCTGGAACGTCAAGGCACCCTCCTCAGAGCTATTTCCCCATGTCTGCTCTGTAGCAGAGAGCTCTGGAGACTAGGTCTGTTCTGACTGGGAAACTGAGGCCCTGGGAGCAGAGCCATTGTTCTGGCGTCTTCACAGCCAAACACCTCTTGCACCAGGGAAGACTGAATAAGCAGTCCCTTGGGCTACCTTTTTTGACTCTAAGGAAGAGACCCTGCAAGGCTGCATCTGGCTGAAAATCACAAGGGGCTGGGAAGTGATACCTGGAAAGTCAGTGAAAGAGGCCACAGTGCCTAGGCTCCAAAGCCCAGGTAAGGCTTCGACAGTGCCCTGGAACGTGAAGGAACCCTCCACAGAGCTTTTTCCCCATGTCTGCTCTGTAGCAGAGAGCTCTGGAGACTAGGTCTGTTCTGACTGGGAAACTGAGGCCCTGGGAGCAGAGCCATTGTTCTGGCGTCTTCACAGCCAAACACCTCTTGCACCAGGGAAGACTGAATAAGCAGTCCCTTGGGCTACCTTTTTTGACTCTAAGGAAGAGACCCTGCAAGGCTGCATCTGGCTGAAAATCACAAGGGGCTGGGAAGTGATACCTGGAAAGTCAGTGAAAGAGGCCACAGTGCCTAGGCTCCAAAGCCCAGGTAAGGCTTCGACAGTGCCCTGGAACGTGAAGGCACCCTCCACAGCGCTTTTTCCCCATGTCTGCTCTGTAGCAGAGAGCTCTGGAGACTAGGTCTGTTCTGACTGGGAAACTGAGGCCCTGGGAGCAGAGCCATTGTTCTGGCGTCTTCACAGCCAAACACCTCTTGCACCAGGGAAGACTGAATAAGCAGTCCCTTGGGCTACCTTTTTTGACTCTAAGGAAGAGACCCTGCAAGGCTGCATCTGGCTGAAAATCACAAGGGGCTGGGAAGTGATACCTGGAAAGTCAGTGAAAGAGGCCACAGTGCCTAGGCTCCAAAGCACCCGGGTAGGGCTTCGACAGTGCCCTGGAACGTGAAGGCACCCTCCTCAGAGCTTTTTCCCCATGTCTGCTCTGTAGCAGAGAGCTCTGGAGACTAGGTCTGTTCTGACTGGGAAACTGAGGCCCTGGGAGCAGAGCCATTGTTTCTGGCGTCTTCACAGCCAAACACCTCTTGCACCAGGGAAGACTGAATAAGCAGTCCCTTGGGCTACCTTTTTTGACTCTAAGGAAGAGACCCTGCAAGGCTGCATCTGGCTGAAAATCACAAGGGGCTGGGAAGTGATACCTGGAAAGTCAGTGAAAGAGGCCACAGTGCCTAGGCTCCAAACCCGGGTAGGGCTTCCCCAGTGCAGGGAAGCCTCAAGGAACCCTCCTCAGAGCTATTTCCCCATGTCTGCTCTGTAGCAGAGAGCTCTGGAGACTAGGTCTGTTCTGACTGGGAAACTGAGGCCCTGGGAGCAGAGCCATTGTTCTGGCGTCTTCACAGCCAAACACCTCTTGCACCAGGGAAGACTGAATAAGCAGTCCCTTGGGCTACCTTTTTTGACTCTAAGGAAGAGACCCTGCAAGGCTGCATCTGGCTGAAAATCACAAGGGGCTGGGAAGTGATACCTGGAAAGTCAGTGAAAGAGGCCACAGTGCCTAGGCCCCAGCACCCAGGTAGGGCTTCCCAAGGCCCTGGAAACCTCAAGGAACCCTCCTCAGAGCTATTTCCCCATGTCTGCTCTGTAGCAGAGAGCTCTGGAGACTAGGTCTGTTCTGACTGGGAAACTGAGGCCCTGGGAGCAGAGCCATTGTTCTGGCGTCTTCACAGCCAAACACCTCTTGCACCAGGGAAGACTGAATAAGCAGTCCCTTGGGCTACCTTTTTTGACTCTAAGGAAGAGACCCTGCAAGGCTGCATCTGGCTGAAAATCACAAGGGGCTGGGAAGTGATACCTGGAAAGTCAGTGAAAGAGGCCACAGTGCCTAGGCTCCAGCACCCAGGTAGGGCTTCCCACAGTGCCCTGGAACCTGAAGGCACCCTCCTCAGAGCTATTTCCCCATGTCTGCTCTGTAGCAGAGAGCTCTGGAGACTAGGTCTGTTCTGACTGGGAAACTGAGGCCCTGGGAGCAGAGCCATTGTTCTGGCGTCTTCACAGCCAAACACCTCTTGCACCAGGGAAGACTGAATAAGCAGTCCCCTTGGGCTACCTTTTTTGACTCTAAGGAAGAGACCCTGCAAGGCTGCATCTGGCTGAAAATCACAAGGGGCTGGGAAGTGATACCTGGAAAGTCAGTGAAAGAGGCCACAGTGCCTAGGCTCCAAAGCCCAGGTAAGGCTTCGACAGTGCCCTGGAACGTGAAGGCACCCTCCACAGCGCTTTTTCCCCATGTCTGCTCTGTAGCAGAGAGCTCTGGAGACTAGGTCTGTTCTGACTGGGAAACTGAGGCCCTGGGAGCAGAGCCATTGTTCTGGCGTCTTCACAGCCAAACACCTCTTGCACCAGGGAAGACTGAATAAGCAGTCCCTTGGGCTACCTTTTTTGACTCTAAGGAAGAGACCCTGCAAGGCTGCATCTGGCTGAAAATCACAAGGGGCTGGGAAGTGATACCTGGAAAGTCAGTGAAAGAGGCCACAGTGCCTAGGCTCCAAAGCCCAGGTAAGGCTTCGACAGAGCCCTGGAACGTGAAGGCACCGTCCACAGCGCTTTTTCCACATGTCTGCTCTGTAGCAGAGAGCTCTGGAGACTAGGTCTGTTCTGACTGGGAAACTGAGGCCCTGGGAGCAGAGCCATTGTTCTGGCGTCTTCACAGCCAAACACCTCTTGCACCAAGGAAGACTGAATAAGCAGTCCCTTGTGCTACCTTTTTTGACTCTAAGGAAGAGATCCTGCAAGGATGCATCTGTCTAAAAATCAAAAGGTGCTGGGAAGTGATACCTGGAAAGTCAGTGAAAGAGGCCACAGTGCCTAGCCTCCAAAGCCCAGGTAATGCTTCGACAGTGCCCTGGAATGTGAAGGCACCCTCCACAGCGATTTTTCCCCATGTCTGCTCTATAGCAGAGAGCTCTGGAGACTAGGTGTGTTCTGAAAGCACAGGTAAGGCTTCGACAGAGCCCTGGAACGTGAAGGCACCCTCCACAGAGCTTTTTCCACATGTCTGCTCTATAGCAGAGAGCTCTGGAGACTAGGTGCGTTCTGACTGGGAAACTGAGGCCCTGGGAGCAGAGCCATTGTTCTGGCGTCTTCACAGCCAAACACCTCTTGCACCAGGGAAGACTGAACAAGCAGTCCCTTGCGCTACCTTTTTTGACTCTAAGAAAGAGTCCCTGCAAGGCTGCATCTGGCTGAAAATCACAACGGGCTGGAAAGTGATACCTGGAAAGTCAGTGAAAGAGGCCACAGTGCCTAGGCCCCAGCACCCGGGTAGGGCTTTCCCAAGGCAGGGAGCCTCAAGGAACCCTCCTCAGAGCTATTTCCCCATGTCTGCTGTGTAGCAGACAGCTCTGGAGACTAGGTCTGTTTTGACTGGAAAACTGAGGCCCTGGGAGCAGAGCCATTGTTCTGGCGTCTTCACAGCCAAACACCTCTTGCACCAGGAAAGACTGAATAAGCAGTCCCTTGGGCTACCTTTTTTGACTCTAAGGAAGAGACCCTGCAAGGCTGCATCTGGCTGAAAATCACAAGGGGCTGGGAAGTGATACCTGGAAAGTCAGTGAAAGAGGCCACATTGCCTAGGCTCCAAAGCCCAGGTAAGGCTTCGACAGTGCCCTGGAACGTGAAGGCACCCTCCTCAGAGCTATTTCCCCATGTCTGCTCTGTAGCAGAGAGCTCTGGAGACTAGGTCCATTCTGACTGGGAAACTGAGGCACTGGGAGCAGAGCCATTGTTCTGGAGTCTTCACAGCCAAACACCTCATGCACCAGGGAAGACTGAATAAGCAGTCCCTTGGGCTACCTTTTTTGACTCTAAGGAAGAGACCCTTCAAGGCTGCATCTGGCTGAAAATCACAAGGGGCTGGGAAGTGATACCTGAAAAGTCAGTGAAAGAGGCCACAGTGCCTAGCCTCCAAAGGCCAGGTAAGGCTTCGACAGTGCCCTGGAATGTGAAGGCACCCTCCACAGCGCTTTTTCGCCATGTCTGCTCTGTAGCATAGAGCTCTGGAGACTAGGTCTGTTCTGACTGGGAAACTGAGGCCCTGGGAGCAGAGCCATTGTTCTGGCGTCTTCACAGCCAAACACCTCTTGCACCAGGGAAGACGGAATAAGTACTCCCTTGGGCTACCTTTTATGACTCTAAGTAAGTGACCGTGCCAGGTTGCCTTTAGTTGCAAATCCCAAGGTGCTGGAAAGTGCTACCTGGAAAGTCAGTGGAAGAGGCCACAGTGCCTAGGCACCATCGCCCGGGTAGGGCTTCCCCAAGCGAGGGTACATCAAGGAACACTCCTCAGAGCTATTGCCCCGTGTGTGCTCTGTAGCAGAGATCACTGGATATTACTAAGGCTGTTGTGACTGGGAAACTGAGGCCCTGGAAGCAGACCCATTGCTTTGGCTTCTTAACAGACAAACACTTCTTCCATCAGGTAAGCTTGAATAAACACTCCCTTGGGCTACCTTTTATGACTCTAAGGAAGAGACCCTGCCAGGCTGCTTTTGGCTGAAAATCACAAGTAGCTGGAAAGTTTTACCTGAAAATTCAGTGGAAAAACCACAGTGCCTAGGCCCCACCGCCCGGATAGGGCTTCCCCAAGCCCGTGAATGTCAAGGCACCCTCCTCAGAGCTAATGCCCCATGTGTGCTCGGTAGCAGAGAGCTCTGGATACTAGGCCTGGTCTGACTAGGAAACTGAGGCCTGAAGGGAAACCCATTGTTGTCCCTTCATAACAGCAAACACCTGTTTCGCCAGGGAAGATTGGATAAGCACTCCCTTGGGCTACCTTTTATGACTCTAAGGAAGAGAACCTGCCAGGCTGCCTTTGGCTGAAAATCACAAGGGGCTGGAAAGTGCTACCTGGAAAGTCAGTGGAAGAAGCCACAGTGCCTAGGCCCCACCGCCCGGGTAGGGCTTCCCCAAGCAAGGGAACCTCAAGGAACACTCCTCAGAGCTATTGCCCCGTGTGTGCTCTGTAGCAGAGAGCTCTGGAGATTACTAAGGCTGTTCTGACTGGGAAACTGAGGCCCTGGAAGCAGACCCATTGCTGTGGCTTCTTAACAGACAAACACTTCTTCCACCAGGGAAGCTTGAATAAGCACTCCCTTGGGCTATCTTTTATGTCTCTAAGGAAGAGACCCTGCCAGGCTGCCTTTGGATGAAAATCAGAAGTGACTGGAAAGTGCTACCCGGATAGTCTGTGGAAGAGGACACTGTGCCTAGGCCCCACCGCCCGGGTAGGGCTTCCCCAAGCCAGGGAACCTCAAGGAACACTCCTCAGAGCTATTGCCCCATATGTGCTCTGTAGCAGAGAGCTCTAGATACTAGGTCTGTTTTGACTTGGAAACTCAGGCCCTGGGAGCAGACCCATTAGTTTGGCTTCTTAACAGCCAAACACCTCTTGTACCACGGAAGCCTGAATTAGCACTCCCTTGGGCTACCTTTTATGACTCTAAGGAAGAGACCCTGCCAGGCTGTCTTTGGCTGAAAATCACAAGGGGCTGGAAAGTGCTACCTGGAAATTCAGTGGAAGAGGCCACAGTGCCTAGGGCCCACCGACCGGGTAGGGCTTCCCCAAGCCGGGGAACCTAAAGGAACACTCCTCAGAGCTATTGCCCCATGTGTCCTCTGTAGCAGAAAGCTCTGGAGGCTACTAGGTCTGTTCTGACTGGGAAACTGAGAATCTGGGAGCAGACCCATTGTTGTTCTTTCTTAACACACAAACACCTCTTGTACCAGGGAAGCTTGAATAAGCACTCCCTTGGGTTACCTTTTATGACTCTAAGGAAGAGACCCTGCCAGGCTGCCTTTGGCTGAAAATCACAAGGGGCTGGAAAGTGCTACCTGGAAAGTCAGTGGAAGAGATCACAGTGCCTAGGTGCCAT
>JAGTYA010000518.1:0-23036 GCA_024291935.2 Okapia johnstoni | reverse complement strand
GAGAGGGACCAACTGCCAGGGCTGCCTTTTTGCTGAAACTGACAAGGGGCATCGGAAACGTGCTACGCCTGGAAAAGACATTGGAAGATGATCCACACGTGCCTTAGGTGCCAGCGCCGGGGCTAGGACTTCCCCAAGCAACGGGAACCTCAAGGGTGGAAAATGAAGCCACTGCCTAGGCTCCACCAACCGAGTAGGGCTTCCCCAAGCCAGGGAACCTCAAGGAACACTCCTAAGTTCTATTGCCACATGTGTGCTCTGTAGCAGAGAGCTCTGGAGACTAGGTCCTCTGTCTGTCTGGGAATCTGAGGCCCTGGGAGCAGACCCATTGTTGTGGCTACTTAACAGACAAACACCTCTTGCACCAGGGAAGGTTGGGAGCAGAGCCATTGTTCTGGCGTCTTCACAGCCAAACACCTCTTTGCACCAGGGGAAGACTGAATAAGCAGTCCCTTGGGCTACCTTTTTTGACTCTAAGGAAGAGACCCTGCAAGGCTGCATCTGGCTGAAAATCACAAGGGGCTGGGAAGTGATACCTGGAAAGTCAGTGAAGAGAGGCCACAGTGCCTAGGCTCCAAAAGCCCAGGTAGGGCTTTCCCCAAGCAGGGAACCTCAAGGAACCCTCCTCAGAGCTATTTCCCCATGTCTGCTCTGTAGCAGAGAGCTCTGGAGACTAGGTCTGTTCTGACTGGGAAAACTGAGGCCCTGGGAGCAGAGCCATTGTTCTGGCGTCTTCACAGCCAAACACCTCTTGCACCAGGGAAGACTGAATAAGCAGTCCCTTGGGCTACCTTTTTTGACTCTAAGGAAGAGACCCTGCAAGGCTGCATCTGGCTGAAAATCACAAGGGGCTGGGAAGTGATACCTGGAAAAGTCAGTGAAAGAGGCCACAGTGCCTAGGCCCCAAAGCCCAGGTAAGGGCTTCCCCAAGCCAGGGAACGTGAAGGCACCCTCCTCAGAGCTATTTCCCCATGTCTGCTCTGTAGCAGAGAGCTCTGGAGACTAGGTCTGTTCTGACTGGGAAAAACTGAGGCCCTGGGAGCAGAGCCATTGTTCTGGCGTCTTCACAGCCAAACACCTCTTGCACCAGGGAAGACTGAATAAGCAGTCCCTTGGGCTACCTTTTTTGACTCTAAGGAAGAGACCCTGCAAGGCTGCATCTGGCTGAAAATCACAAGGGGCTGGGAAGTGATACCTGGAAAGTCAGTGAAAGAGGCCACAGTGCCTAGGCTCCAAAGCCCAGGTAGGGCTTCCCCAGTGCCCTGGAACGTGAAGGAACCCTCCACAGAGCTATTTTTTTTCCCCATGTCTGCTCTGTAGCAGAGAGCTCTGGAGACTAGGGTCTGTTCTGACTGGGAAACTGAGGCCCTGGGAGCAGAGCCATTGTTCTGGCTGGCGTCTTCACAGCCAGAGCCAAACACCTCTTGCACCAGGGAAGACTGAATAATAAGCAGTCCCTTGGGCTACCTTTTTTGACTCTAAGGAAGAGACCCTGCAAGGCTGGCTGCATCTGGCTGAAAATCACAAGGGGCTGGGAAAGTGATACCTGGGAAAGTCAGTGAAAGAGGGCCACAGTGCCTAAGGCTCCAAAGCCCAGGTAAGGGCTTCCCCACAGTGCCCTGGGAACGTGAAGGAACACCCTCCTCAGAGCTTTTTCCCCCATGTCTGCTCTGTAGCAGAGAGCTCTGGAGACTAGGTCTGTTCTGACTGGGAAACTGAGGCCCTGGGAGCAGAGCCATTGTTCTGGCGTCTTCACAGCCAAAACACCTCTTGCACCAGGGAAGACTGAATAAAGCAGTCCCTTGGGCTACCTTTTTTGACTCTAAGGAAGAGACCTGCAAGGCTGCATCTGGCTGAAAATCACAAGGGGCTGGGAAGTGATACCTGGAAAGTCAGTGAAAGAGGCCACAGTGCCTAGGCTCCAAAGCCCCCAGGTAGGGGCTTCTTCGACAGTGCCCTGGGAACCTCAAGGAACCCTCTCCTCAGAGCTATTTCCCCCATGTCTGCTCTGTAGCAGAGAGCTCTGGAGAGACTAGGTCTGTTCTGACTGGGAAACTGAGGCCCTGGGAGCAGAGCCATTGTTCTGGCGTCTTCACAGCCAAAACACCTCTTGCACCAGGGAAGACTGAATAAGCAGTCCCTTGGGCTACCTTTTTTGACTCTAAGGAAGAGACCCTGCAAGGCTGCATCTGGCTGAAAATCACAAGGGGCTGGGAAGTGATACCTGGAAAGTCAGTGAAAGAGGCCACAGTGCCTAGGCTCCAAACCCCAGGTAAGGCTTCGACAGTGCCCTGGAACGTGAAGGAACCCTCCCACAGCGCTTTTCCCCATGTCTGCTCTGTAGCAGAGAGCTCTGGAGACTAGGTCTGTTGACTGACTGGGAAACTGAGGGCCCTGGGAGCAGAGCCATTGTTCTGGCTGGCGTCTTCACAGCCAAACACCTCTTGCACCAGGGAAGACTGAATAAGCAGTCCCTTGGGCTACCTTTTTTGACTCTAAGGAAGAGACCCTGCAAGGCTGCATCTGGCTGAAAATCACAAGGGGCTGGGAAGTGATACCTGGAAAAGTCAGTGAAAGAGGCCACAGTGCCTAGGCCCCCAAGCCCAGGTAGGGCTTCGACAGTGCCCTGGAACGTGAAGGAACCCTCCTCAGCGCTATTTTCCCCATGTCTGCTCTGTAGCAGAGAGCTCTGGAGACTAGGTCTGTTCTGACTGGGAAACTGAGGCCCTGGGAGCAGAGCCATTGTTCTGGCGTCTTCACAGCCAAACACCTCTTGCACCAGGGAAGACTGAATAAGCAGTCCCTTGGGCTACCTTTTTTTTGACTCTAAAGGAAAGAGACCCTGCAAGGCTGCATCTGGCTGAAAATCACAAGGGGCTGGGGAAGTGATACCTGGAAAAAAGTGAAAGAGGCCACAGTGCCTAGGCTCCAAAGCCCCAGGTAAGGCTTTCGACAGTGCCAGGGGAACGTGAAGGCACCCTCCTCAGAGCTATTTTCCCCCCATGTCTGCTCTGTAGCAGAGAGCTCTGGAGACTAGGTCTGTTCTGACTGGGAAACTGAGGGCCCTGGGAGCAGAGCCATTGTTCTGGCGGCGTTCTTCACAGCCAAACACCTCTTGCACCAGGGAAGACTGAATAAGCAGTCCCTTGGGCTACCTTTTTTGATGACTCTAAGGAAGAGACCCTGCAAGGCTGCATCTGGCTGAAAATCACAAGGGGCTGGGAAGTGATACCTGGAAAGTCAGTGAAAGAGGCCACAGTGCCTAGGCTCCCAAAGCCCAGGTAAGGCTTCGACAGTGCCCTGGAACGTGAAGGAACCCTCCTCAGAGCTTTTTTCTTTTTCCCCATGTCTGCTCTGTAGCAGAGAGCTCTGGAGACTAGGTCTGTTCTGACTGGGAAACTGAGGCCCTGGGAGCAGAGAGCCATTGTTTGGGCGTCTTCACAGCCAAACACCTCTTGCACCAGGGAAGACTGAATAAGCAGTCCCTTGGGCTACCTTTTTTTGACTCTAAGGAAGAGACCCTGCAAGGCTGCATCTGGCTGAAAATCACAAGGGGCTGGGAAGTGATACCTGGAAAGTCAGTGTGAAAGAGGCCACAGTGCCTAGGCTCCAAAGCCCCCAGGTAAGGGCTTCGACAGTGCCCTGGAACTGAAGGAACCCTCCCTCTCAGCGCTTTTTCCCCATGTCTGCTCTGTAGCAGAGAGAGCTCTGGAGACTAGGTCTGTTCTGACTGGGAAACTGAGGCCCTGGGAGCAGAGCCATTGTTCTGGCGTCTTCACAGCCAAACACCTCTTGCACCAGGGAAGACTGAATAAGCAGTCCCCTTGGGCTACCTTTTTTGACTCTAAGGAAGAGACCCTGCAAGGCTGCATCTGGCTGAAAATCAAAGGGGCTGGAGTGATACCTGGAAAGTCAGTGAAAGAGGCCACAGTGCCTAGGCTCCAGCAAGCCCAGGTAAGGGCTTCGACAGTGCCCTGGAACGTGAAGGAACCCTCCTCAGCGCTTTTTTCCCATGTCTCTGCTCTGTCTGTAGCAGAGAGCTCTGGAGACTAGGTCTGTTCTGACTGGGAAACTGAGGCCCTGGGAGCAGAGCCATTGTTGTTCTGGCGTCTTCACAGCTGGACAGCCAAACACCTCTTGCACCAGGGGGGAAGACTGAATAAAGCAGTCCCTTGGGCTACCTTTTTTTTGACTCTCTAAGGAAGAGACCCTGCAAGGCTGCATCTGGCTGAAAATCACAAGGGGGGCTGGGAAGTGATGATACCTGGAAAGTCAGTGAAAGAGGCCACAGTGCCTAGGCTCCAAAGCCCCAGGTAAGGCTTCGGGCTTCGACAGTGCCCTGGAACGTGAAGGCACCCCTCCACAGAGCTATTTTCCCCATGTCTGCTGCTGTAGCAGAGAGCTCTGGAGACTAGGTCTGTTTCTGACTGGGAAACTGAGGCCCTGGGAGCAGAGCCATTGTTCTGGCGTCTTCACAGCCAAACACCTTTTGCACCAGGGAAGACTGAATAAGCAAGCAGTCCCTTGGGCTACCCTTTTTTGACTCTAAGGAAGAGACCCTGCAAGGCTGCATCTGGCTGAAAATCACAAGGGGCTGGGAAGTGATACCTGGAAAGTCAGTGAAAGAGGCCACAGTGCCTAGGCTCCCCAAAACCCCAGGTAGGCTTCCGACAGTGCCCTGGGAGAGCCTGAAGGAAGGGCACCCTCCTCAGCTAGCTTTTTCCCCATGTCTGCTCTGTAGCAGAGAGCTCTGGAGACTAGAGGTCTGTTCTGACTGGGAAACTGAGGCCCTGGGAGGAGCAGAGCCATTGTTCTGGCGTCTTCACAGCCAAACACCTCTTGCACCACCAGGGAAAGACTGAATAAGCAGTCCCCTTGGGCTACCTTTTTTTGACTCTAAGGAAGAGACCCCTGCAAGGCTGCATCTGGCTGAAAATCACAAGGGGGGCTGGGAAGTGATACCTGGAAAGTCAGTGAAAGAGGCCACACAGTGCCTAGGCTCCAAAGCCCAGGTAAGGCTTCGACAGTGCCCTGGGAACGTGAAGGCACCCTCCACAGCGCTTTTTCCCCATGTCTGCTCTGTAGCAGAGAGCTCTGGAGACTAGGTCTGTTCTGACTGGGAAACTGAGGCCCTGGGAGCAGAGCCATTGTTCTGGCGTCTTCACAGCCAAACACCTCTTGCACCAGGGAAGACTGAATAAGCAGTCCCTTGGGCTACCTTTTTTGACTCTAAGGAAGAGACCCCTGCAAGGCTGCATCTGGCTGAAAATCACAAGGGGCTGGGAAGTGATACCTGGAAAGTCAGTGAAAGAGGCCACAGTGCCTAGGCTCCAAAGCACAGGGTAGGCTTCGACAGTGCCCTGGAACGTGAAGGCACCCTCCACAGCGCTTTTTCCCCATGTCTGCTCTGTAGCAGAGAGCTCTGGAGACTAGGTCTGTTCTGACTGACTGGGAAACTGAGGCCCTGGGAGCAGAGCCATTGTTCTGGCGTCTTCACAGCCAAACACCTCTTGCACCAGGGAAGACTGAATAAGCAGTCCCTTGGGCTACCTTTTTTTGACTCTAAGGAAGAGACCCTGCAAGGCTGCATCTGGCTGAAAATCACAAGGGGCTGGGAAGTGATACCTGGAAAAGTCAGTGAAAGAGGCCACAGTGCCTAGGCCCCCAAAGCCCAGGTAAGGCTTCGACAGTGCCCTGGAACGTGAAGGCACCCTCCCACAGCAGCGCTTTTTTCCCCATGTCTGCTCTGTAGCAGAGAGCTCTGGAGACTAGGTCTGTTCTGACTGGGAAACTGAGGCCCTGGGAGCAGAGCCATTGTTCTGGCGTCTTTCACAGCCAAACACCTCTTGCACCAGGGAAGACTGAATAAGCAGTCCCTTGGGCTACCTTTTTTTTGACTCTAAGGAAGAGACCCTGCAAGGCTGCATCTGGCTGAAAATCACAAGGGGCTGGGAAGTGATACCTGGAAAGTCAGTGAAAGAGGCCACAGTGCCTAGGCCCCCAAAGCCCAGGTAGGGCTTCGACCCAAGCCCTGGGAACGTGAAGGAACCCTCCTCAGAGCTATTTCCCCCATGTCTGCTCTGTAGCAGAGAGAGAGCTCTGGAGACTAGGTCTGTTCTGACTGGGAAACTGAGGCCCTGGGAGCAGAGCCATTGTTCTGGCGTCTTCACAGCCAAACACCTCTTGCACCAGGGAAGACTGAATAAGCAGTCCCTTGGGCTACCTTTTTTGACTCTAAGGAAGAGACCCTGCAAGGCTGCATCTGGCTGAAAATCACAAGGGGCTGGGAAGTGATACCTGGAAAGTCAGTGAAAGAGGCCACAGTGCCTAGGCTCCAAAGCCCAGGTAAGGCTTCGACAGTGCCCTGGAACGTGAAGGCAACCCTCCTCAGAGCTTTTTCCCCATGTCTGCTCTGTAGCAGAGAGCTCTGGAGACTAGGTCTGTTCTGACTGGGAAAACTGAGGCCCTGGGAGCAGAGCCATTGTTCTGGCGTCTTCACAGCCAAACACCTCTTGCACCAGGGAAGACTGAATAAGCAGTCCCTTGGGCTACCTTTTTTGACTCTAAGGAAGAGAGACCCTGCAAGGCTGCATCTGGCTGAAAATCACAAGGGGCTGGGAAGTGATACCTGGAAAGTCAGTGAAAGAGGCCACAGTGCCTAGGCTCCAAAGCCCAGGGTAAGGCTTCGACAGTGCCCTGGAACGTGAAGGCAACCCTCCTCAGCGCTATTTTTCCCATGTCTGCTCTGTAGCAGAGAGCTCTGGAGACTAGGTCTGTTCTGACTGGGAAACTGAGGCCCTGGGAGCAGAGCCATTGTTCTGGCGTCTTCACAGCCAAACACCTCTTGCACCAGGGAAGACTGAATAAGCAGCAGTCCCTTGGGCTACCTTTTTTTTTTGACTCTAAGGAAGAGACCCTGCAAGGCTGCATCTGGCTGAAAATCACAAGGGGCTGGGAAGTGATACCTGGAAAGTCAGTGAAAGAGGCCACAGTGCCTAGGCCCAAAGCCCAGGTAAGGGCTTCGACAGTGCCCTGGAACGTGAAGGCACCCTCCCTCAGAGCTTTTTCCCCCATGTCTGCTCTGTAGCAGAGAGCTCTGGAGACTAGGTCTGTTCTGACTGGGAAACTGAGGCCCTGGGAGCAGAGCCATTGTTCTGGCGTCTTCACAGCCAAACACCTCTTTGCACCAGGGAAGACTGAATAAGCAGTCCCTTGGGCTACCTTTTTTGACTCTAAGGAAGAGACCCTGCAAGGCTGCATCTGGCTGAAAATCACAAGGGGCTGGGAAGTGATACCTGGAAAGTCAGTGAAAGAGGCCACAGTGCCTAGGCTCCAAAAGCCCAGGTAAGGCTTCCCCAAGGCCCTGGGACGTGAAGGCACCCTCTCCAGAGCTATTTTTTTCCCCATGTCTGCTCTGTAGCAGAGAGCTCTGGAGACTAGGTCTGTTCTGACTGGGAAACTGAGGCCCTGGGAGCAGAGCCATTGTTCTGGCGTCTTCACAGCCAAACACCTCTTGCACCAGGGAAGACTGAATAAGCAGTCCCTTGGGCTACCTTTTTTGACTCTAAGGAAGAGACCCTGCAAGGCTGCATCTGGCTGAAAATCACAAGGGGCTGGGAAGTGATACCTGGAAAGTCAGTGAAAGAGGCCACAGTGCCTAGGCTCCAAAGCCCAGGTAAGGCTTCGACAGTGCCCTGGAACGTGAAGGCACCCTCCACAGCGCTATTTTTTCCCCATGTCTGCTCTGTAGCAGAGAGCTCTGGAGACTAGGTCTGTTCTGACTGGGAAACTGAGGCCCTGGGAGCAGAGCCATTGTTCTGGCGTCTTCACAGCCAAACACCTCTTGCACCAGGGAAGACTGAATAAGCAGTCCCTTGGGCTACCTTTTTTGACTCTAAGGAAGAGACCCTGCAAGGCTGCATCTGGCTGAAAATCACAAGGGGCTGGGAAGTGATACCTGGAAAGTCAGTGAAAGAGGCCACAGTGCCTAGGCTCCAAAGCCCAGGTAAGGCTTCGACAGTGCCCTGGAAACGTGAAGGCACCCTCCACAGCGCTTTTTCCCCATGTCTGCTCTGTAGCAGAGAGCTCTGGAGACTAGGTCTGTTCTGACTGGGAAACTGAGGCCCTGGGAGCAGAGCCATTGTTCTGGCGTCTTCACAGCCAAACACCTCTTGCACCAGGGAAGACTGAATAAGCAGTCCCTTGGGCTACCTTTTTTGACTCTAAGGAAGAGACCCTGCAAGGCTAGCATCTGGCTGAAAATCACAAGGGGCTGGGAAGTGATACCTGGAAAGTCAGTGAAAGAGGCCACAGTGCCTAGGCTCCAAAGCCCAGGTAGGGCTTCGACAGTGCCCTGGAAGCCTCGTGGAGGCACCCTCCACAGCGCTTTTTTCCCCATGTCTGCTCTGTAGCAGCAGAGAGCTCTGGAGACTAGGTCTGTTCTGACTGGGAAAACTGAGGCCCTGGGAGCAGAGCCATTGTTCTGGCGTCTTCACAGCCAAACACCTCTTGCACCAGGGAAGACTGAATAAGCAGTCCCTTGGGCTACCTTTTTTGACTCTAAGGAAGAGACCCTGCAAGGCTGCATCTGGCTGAAAATCACAAGGGGCTGGGAAGTGATACCTGGAAAGTCAGTGAAAGAGGCCACAGTGCCTAGGCTCCAAAGCCCAGGTAAGGCTTCGACAGTGCCCTGGAACGTGAAAGGAACCCTCCTCAGAGCTTTTTCCCCATGTCTGCTCTGTGTAGCAGAGAGCTCTGGAGACTAGGTCTGTTCTGACTGGGAAACTGAGGCCCTGGGAGCAGAGCCATTGTTCTGGCGTCTTCACAGCCAAACACCTCTTGCACCAGGGAAGACTGAATAAGCAGTCCCTTGGGCTACCTTTTTTTGACTCTAAGGAAGAGACCCTGCAAGGCTGCATCTGGCTGAAAATCACAAGGGGCTGGGAAGTGATACCTGGAAAGTCAGTGAAAGAGGCCACAGTGCCTAGGCCCCAGCACCCAGGTAGGGCTTCCCCAAAGGCAGGGAGCCTCAAGGCACCCTCCTCAGAGCGCTATTTCCCCATGTCTGCTCTGTAGCAGCAGAGAGCTCTGGAGACTAGGTCTCTGTTCTGACTGGGAAACTGAGGCCCTGGGAGCAGAGCCATTGTTCTGGCTGGCGTCTTCACAGCCAAACACCTCTTGCACCAGGGAAGACTGAATAAGCAGTCCCCTTGGGCTACCTTTTTTGACTCTAAGGAAGAGACCCTGCAAGGCTGCATGCATCTGGCTGAAAATCACAAGGGGCTGGGAAGTGATACCTGGAAAGTCAGTGAAAGAGGCCACAGTGCCTAGGCTCCAAAGCCCAGGTAAGGGCTTCGACAGTGCCCTGGAACGTGAAGGCACCCTCCACAGCGCTTTTTCCCCATGTCTGCTGCTCTGTAGCAGAGAGCTCTGGAGACTAGGTCTGTTCTGACTGGGAAACTGAGGGCCCTGGGAGCAGAGCCATTGTTCTGGCGTCTTCACAGCCAAACACCTCTTGCACCAGGGAAGACTGAATAAGCAGTCCCTTGGGCTACCTTTTTTTGACTCTAAGGAAGAGACCTCCCCAAGTGCCAGGGAACCTCAAGGAACCCTCCTCAGAGCTATTTCCCCCATGTCTGCTCTGTAGCAGAGAGCTCTGGAGACTAGGTCTGTTCTGACTGGGAAACTGAGGCCCTGGGAGCAGAGCCATTGTTCTGGCGTCTTCACAGCCAAACACCTCTTTGCACCAGGGAAGACTGAATAAGCAGTCCCTTGGGCTACCTTTTTTTGACTCTAAGGAAGAGACCCTGTGGGGAGCAGAGCCATTGTTCTGGCGTCTTCACAGCCAAAACACCTCTTGCACCAGGGAAGACTGAATAAGCAGTCCCTTGGGGCTACCTTTTTTGACTCTAAGGAAGGACCCTGCAAGGCTGCATCTGGCTGAAAATCACAAGGGGCTGGGAAGTGATACCTGGAAAGTCAGTGAAAGAGGCCACAGTGCCCTAGGCTCCCCAACTAGCACCCGGTAGGGCTTCCCCAAAGGCAGGGAGCCTCAAGAAAGAAGGCCCTCCTCCAGAGCGCTTTTCCCCATGTCTGCTCTGTAGCAGAAGAGCTCTGGAGACTAGGTCTGTTCTGACTGGGAAACTGAGGCCCTGGGAGCAGAGCCATTGTTCTGGCGTCTTCACAGCCAAACACCTCTCTTGCACCAGGGAAGAAGACTGAATAAGCATCCCCCTTCAGAAGTCAGTCCCTTGGGCTACCTTTTTTTGATCTCTAAGGAAGAGACCCTGCAAGGCTGCATCTGGCTGAAAATCACAAGGGGGTGGGAAGTGATACCTGGAAAGTCAGTGAAAGAGGCCACAGTGCCTAGGCTCCAAAGCCCAGGTAAGGGCTTTCGACAGTGCCCTGGAACGTGAAGGCACCCTCCACAGCGCGCTTTTTCCCCATGTCTGCTCTGTAGCAGAGAGCTCTGGAGACTAGGTCTGTTCTGACTGGGAAACTGAGGCCCTGGGAGCAGAGCCATTGTTCTGGCGTCTTCACAGCCAAACACCTCTTGCACCAGGGGAAAGACTGAATAAGCAGTCCCTTGGGCTACCTTTTTTGACTCTAAGGAAGAGACCCTGCAAGGCTGCATCTGGCTGAAAATCACAAGGGGCTGAAGTGATACCTGGAAAGTCAGAGGAAGAGGCCACAGTGCCTGGCCCCTGGCATCTGGATAAAAAATCACCCCAAGGCAGGGGAAGTGACCCTCCTCAGAGCAAGAGCTATTGCAGCATAGCAGCTCTGTCTGAGAGCTCTGGAGACTAGGGTCACTGTTCTGACTGGGAAACTGAGGCCCTGGGAGAGCAGAGCCATTGTTCTGGCGTCTTCACAGCCAAACACCTCTTGCACCAGGGGAAGACTGAATAAGCAGTCCCTTGGGCTACCTCTTTTTTGACTCTAAGGAAGAGACCCTGCAAGGCTGCATCTGGCTGAAAATCACAAGGGCTGGGAAGTGATACCTGGAAAGTCAGTGAAAGAGGCCACAGACAGTGCCTAGCTCCAAAGCCCAGTAAGGCTTCGACAGTGCCCTGGAACTGAAGGCACCCTCCACAGAGCGCTTTTTCCCCATGTCTGCTCTGTAGCAGAGAGCTCTGGAGACTAGGTCTGTTCTGACTGGGAAACTGAGGCCCTGGAATAGAGCAGAGCCATTGTTCTTCTGGCGTCTTCACAGCCAAACACCTCTTGCACCAGGGAAGACTGAATAAGCAGTCCCTTGGGCTACCTTTTTTGACTCTAAGGAAGAGACCCTGCAAGGCTGCATCTGGCTGAAAATCACAAGGGGGCTGGGAAGTGATACCTGGAAAGTCAGTGAAAGAGGCCACAGTGCCTAGGCTCCAAAGCCCAGGTAAGGCTTCGACAGTGCCCTGGAACGTGAAGGCACCTCCCACAGCGCTTTTTCCCCCATCTGTCTGCTCTGTAGCAGAGAGCTCTGGAGACTAGGTCTGTTCTGACTGGGAAAACTGAGGCCCTGGGAGCAGAGTCCATTGTTCTGGCGTCTTCACAGCCAAACACCTCTTGCACCAGGGGAAGACTGAATAAGCAGTCCCTTGGGCTACCCCTTTTTTGACTCTAAGGAAGAGACCCTGCAAGGCTGCATCTGGCTGAAAAATCACAAGGGGCTGGGAAGTGATACCTGGAAAGTCAGTGAAAGAGGCCACAGTGCCTAGGCCCCAAAGCCCGGGTAGAGGCTTCCCCCTGGAACGAGCCTGAAGGCACCCTCCTCAGAGCTATTTCCCCATGTCTGCTCTGTAGCAGAGAGCTCTGGAGACTAGGTCTGTTTCTGACTGGGAAACTGAGGCCCTGGGAGCAGAGCCATTGTTCTGGCGTCTTCACAGCCAAACACCTCTTGCACCAGGGAAGACTGAATAAGCAGTCCCTTGGGCTACCTTTTTTTGACTCTAAGGAAGAGACCCTGCAAGGCTGCATCTGGCTGAAAATCACAAGGGGCTGGGAAGTGATATACCTGGAAAGTCAGTGAAAGAGGCCACAGTGCCTAGGCTCCAAAGCCCAGGTAAGGCTTCGACAGTGCCCTGGAACGTGAAGGCACCCTCCACAGCGCTTTTTCCCCATGTCTGCTCTGTAGCAGAGAGCTCTGGAGACTAGGTCTGTTCTGACTGGGAAACTGAGGCCCTGGGAGCAGAGCCATTGTTCTGGCGTCTTCACAGCCAAACACCTTTGCACCAGGGAAGACTGAATAAGCAGTCCCCTTGGGCTACCTTTTTTGACTCTAAAGGAAGAGACCCTGCAAGGGCTGCATCTGGCTGAAAATCACAAGGGGCTGGGAAGTGATACCTGGAAAGTCAGTGAAAGAGGCCACAGGTGCCTAGGCCCCAGCAACCCAGATGTAAGATAGTAGGGCTTCCCAAGGCAGGAAGCCTCAAGGAACCCTCCTCAGAGCTATTTTCCCCATGTCTGCTCTGTAGCAGAGAGCTCTGGAGACTAGGTCTGTTCTGACTGGAAACTGAGGCCCTGGGAGCAGAGCCCCCCCCCCCATTGTTTCTGGCGTCCTTCACAGCCAAACACCTCTTGCACCAGGGAAGACTGAATAAGCAGTCCCTTGGGCTACCTTTTTTGACTCTAAGGAAGAGACCCTGCAAGGCTGCATCTGGCTGAAAATCACAAGGGGCTGGGAAGTGATACCTGGAAAGTCAGTGAAAGAGGCCCACAGTGCCTAGGCTCCAAAGCCCCAGGTAAGGCTTTCGACAGTGCCCTGGAACCTGAAGGCACCCTCCACAGCGCTTTTTCCCCATGTCTGCTCTGTAGCAGAGAGCTCTGGGAGACTAGGTCTGTTCTGACTGGGAAACTGAGGCCCTGGGAGCAGAGCCATTGTTCTGGCGTCTTCACCACCCAAACACCTCTTGCACCCAGGGAATGACTGAATAAGCATTCCCTTAGGCTACCTATTTTTGACTCTAAGTGAAGAGACCCTGCAAGGCTGCATCTGGCTGAAAATCACAAGGGGCTGGGGAATGGAATACCTGGAAAGTCAGTGAAAGAGGCCACAGTGCCTAGGCCCCCCATGCACCCGGGTAAGGGCTTCCCCAAAGGCAGGGAGCCTCAAGGAACCCACCTCAGAGCTATTTCCCCATGTCTGCTCTGTAGCAGAGAGCTCAGAATCACAAGGACTGCTCTGAGCTCGGGAAACCTGATGGACCCTGTGGAACAGAGCCATTGTTTACGGGTCGACATCACAGCCAAACACCTCGGCCCACCAGGGAAGACTGAATAAGCAGTCCCACCGGGCTACCTTTTTGGACTCTAAGGAAGAGACCTCCTGCAAGGCGCATCTGGGGACTGAAAATCACCAAATGGGGCCCTGGGAACTGATACCTGGAATAGTCAGTGAAAGAGGCCACAGTGCCTAGGCTCGCTCAGCCCAAGGTAAGGCTTCGATCTAGCTGCCCTGGAATGTGAAGGCACCATCCACAGAGCTTATATTCCCCATGTCTTGGGTTCCGACTGGAAAAGATTCTGTATGAACCAGGTCTCGTCCTCGCTTGGGAACCGCCTGAGCCCACCAATGCATTGCCCTCTCCTAATTCGTCTTCTCACAGCCAAACACACCTCTTGTCACCAGGGAACATTGAATAAGCAGTCCCTTGCGGCTACCTTTTTTTCGATCTCTAAGGAAAGAGAACCCTGCAAGGCCCTGCATCTGCTGAAAATCCACACAACGGGCTGCGGAAACGTGATACCTGGAAACAGTCACCAGTCGAAAGAGGCCCCTACACAGCTTGCCTAAGCCCACGCACCCTAAGCCCCACTGTTAAGGCATCCACAGACTCAGTGCAGGGACACGCCCCAACCGGAACACCTCGTCTGAAGTTATACTTCCCACCTCGCTCATGGCTGTAGCAGAGAGCCTCTGGAGGTTAAGGTCTGTTACTGACCCCTGGGAACCCTCGACCCACCTGGGCCGCCAGGAGCCATTGTTCTGGCTTCTTAACCATCCTAACACTTCTTGCACCAGGGAAGACTGTATAAGCGGTAAGTCCTTGGCTTAACTTTTTTTTGACTCTAATCGGAAAACTCCCTGCAAAGCTGCATCTGCTGCACCCCCAAATCACCCACACGGGGCTGGGAAGTGATACCTGGAAAAGTCAGTGACACGAGGTCTCAGTTCCTAGAGCTCCAAAGCCCAGGTAAGGGCTTTCGAACGTGCCCTGGACCGTGAAGGCACCCCTCCACAGCGCTTTTTCCCTATGTCTGCTCTTGTAGCAGAGAGCTCTGGAGACTATGTCTGCTTCTCACTGAGAAAAAACTGATGCCCTGGGAAAGCAGAGCCAACCTTGTTCTCGAGTCTGTCCTGGTTCAACAGCCAAACACTTCTTCCACAGGGACAAGACTGAAAAAGCAGTCCCTTGGTGGCTACCTTTTTTTGAACTCCTAAGGAGAGTCCCTGCAAGGCTGCATCTGGCTGAAAATCACAAGTGGACTGGGAAGGTGATTACCTGGAAAGTCAGTGAAAGAGGCCACCAGGTGCCTTTTGCCTCCAAAGCCCAGGTAAGGCTCCGACAGTGGCACTGGAAGCCTGAAGGGCACCCTCCACAGAGCTATTTTTTCCACATGTTCTGGCTTCCTGTAGCAGAGAGCTCTGGAGACCTAGGTCTGTTCTGACTTGGGAAACTGAGGCCCATGGGAGCAGAGCCATTGTTCTGCCTGCGTCCTTCACAGCCAAACACACTCCTTGCACCAGGGAAGACTGAAATAAGCAGTCCCTTGGGGCTACCTTTTTTTGACTCTAAGGAAAAAAGAGACCCTGCAAAGGCTGCATCTGGCTGAAAATCACACGGGGTTGAGGAAGCTGATACCTGGAAAAGTCAGTGAAAGAGGCCCACAGTGCCTAGGGTTCCAAAGCCCATGTAAGGCTTTCGACAGTGCCCTGGAACTTGGAAGGCACCCTCCCACAGCGCTTTTTCCCATGTTCTGCTCTGTAGCAGAGAGCTCTGGTGATAGGTTGTTCTGAGCTGCGGGAATTGAGGCCTGTGGAACTGAGCCATTGTTCTGGCGTCTTCACAGCCAAACACCTCTTGCACCAGGGAAGACTGAATAAGCAGTCCCTTGGGCTACCTTTTTTGACTCTAAGGAAGAGACCTGCAAAGGCTGCATCTGGCTGAAAATCACAAGGGGCTGGGAAGTGATACCTGGAAAGTCAGTGAAAGAGGCCACAGTGCCTAGGCTCCAAAGCCCAGGTAAGGCTTCGACAGTGCCCTGGAACTCAAGGAACCCTCCTCAGAGCTATTTCCCCATGTCTGCTCTGTAGCAGCAGAGAGCTCTGGAGACTAGGTCTGTTCTGACTGGGAAACTGAGGCCCTGGGAGCAGAGCCATTGTTCTGGCGTCTTCACAGCCAAACACCTCTTGCACCAGGAAGACTGAATAAGCAGTCCCTTGGGCTACCTTTTTGACTCTAAGGAAGAGACCCTGCAAGGCTGCATCTGGCTGAAAAATCACAAGGGGCTGGGAAGTGATACCTGGAAAAGTCAGTGAAAGAGGCCACAGTGCCTAGGCTCCAAAGCCCAGGTAAGGCTTCGACAGTGCCCTGGAACGTGAAGGCACCCTCCACAGCGCTTTTTCCATGTCTGCTCTGTAGCAGAGAGCTCTGGAGACTAGGTCTGTTCTGACTGGGAAACTGAGGCCCTGGGAGCAGAGCCATTGTTCTGGCGTCTTCACAGCCAAACACCTCTTGCACCAGGGAAGACTGAATAAGCAGTCCCTTGGGCTACCTTTTTTGACTCTAAGGAAGAGACCCTGCAAGGCTGCATCTGGCTGAAAATCACAAGGGGCTGGGAAGTGATACCTGGAAAGTCAGTGAAAGAGGCCACACAGTGCCTAGGCCTCCAAAGCCCAGGTAAGGCTTCAACAGTGCCCTGGAACGTGAAGGCACCCTCCACAGCGCTTTTTCCACATGTCTGCTCTGTAGCAGAGAGCTCTGGAGACTAGGTCTGTTCTGAGTGGGAAAATGAGGCCCTGGGAGCAGAGCCATTGTTCTGGCCTCTTCAAAGCCAAACACCTCTTGCACCAGGGAAGACTGAATAAGCAGTCCCTTGGGCTACCTTTTTTGACTCTAAGGAAGAGACCCTGCAAGGCTGCATCTGGCTGAAAATCACAAGGGGCTGGGAAGTGATACCTGGAAAGTCAGTGAAAGAGGCCACAGTGCCTAGGCTCCAGCAGCCGGGTAAGGCTTCGACAGTGCCAGGGGAACGTGAAGGAACCCTCCTCAGAGCTTTTTCCCCATGTCTGCTCTGTAGCAGAGAGCTCTGGAGACTAGGTCTGTTCTGACTGGGAAACTGAGGCCCTGGGAGCAGAGCCATTGTTCTGGCGTCTTCACAGCCAAACACCTCTTGCACCAGGGAAGACTGAATAAGCAGTCCCTTGGGCTACCTTTTTTGACTCTAAGGAAGAGACCCTGCAAGGCTGCATCTGGCTGAAAATCACAAGGGGCTGGGAAGTGATACCTGGAAAGTCAGTGAAAGAGGCCACAGTGCCTAGGCTCCAAAGCCCAGGTAAGGCTTCGACAGTGCCCTGGAACGTGAAGGCACCCTCCACAGAGCTTTTTCCACATGTCTGCTCTGTAGCAGAGAGCTCTGGAGACTAGGTCTGTTCTGACTGGGAAACTGAGGCCCTGGGAGCAGAGCCATTGTTCTGGCGTCTTCACAGCCAAACACCTCTTGCACCAGGGAAGACTGAATAAGCAGTCCCTTGGGCTACCTTTTTTGACTCTAAGGAAGAGACCCTGCAAGGCTGCATCTGGCTGAAAATCACAAGGGGCTGGAAGTGATACCTGGAAAGTCAGTGAAAGAGGCCACAGTGCCTAGGCTCCAAAGCCCCCAGGTAAGGGCTTCGACAGTGCCCTGGAACGTGAAGGCACCCTCCTCAGCGCTTTTTCCCCATGTCTGCTCTGTAGCAGAGAGCTCTGGAGACTAGGTCTGTTCTGACTGGGAAAACTGAGGCCCTGGGAGCAGAGCCATTGTTCTGGCGTCTTCACAGCCAAACACCTCTTGCACCAGGGAAGACTGAATAAGCAGTCCCTTGGGCTACCTTTTTTGACTCTAAGGAAGAGACCCTGCAAGGCTGCATCTGGCTGAAAATCACAAGGGGCTGGGAAGTGATACCTGGAAAGTCAGTGAAAGAGGCCACAGTGCCTAGGCCCCAGCACCCGGTAAGGGCTTCGACAAGGCAGGGGAGCCTCAAGGAACCCTCCTCAGAGCTATTTCCCCATGTCTGCTCTGTAGCAGAGAGCTCTGGAGACTAGGTCTGTTCTGACTGGGAAACTGAGGCCCTGGGAGCAGAGCCATTGTTCTGGCGTCTTCACAGCCAAACACCTCCTTGCACCAGGGAAGACTGAATAAGCAGTCCCTTGGGCTACCTTTTTTGACTCTAAGGAAGAGACCCTGCAAGGCTGCATCTGGCTGAAAATCACAAGGGGCTGGGAAGTGATACCTGGAAAGTCAGTGAAAGAGGCCACAGTGCCTAGGCTCCAAAGCCCAGGTAAGGCTTCGACAGTGCCCTGGAACGTGAAGGCACCCTCCACAGCGCTTTTTTCCCATGTCTGCTCTGTAGCAGAGAGAGCTCTGGAGACTAGGTCTGTTCTGACTGGGAAACTGAGGCCCTGGGAGCAGAGCCATTGTTCTGGCGTCTTCACAGCCAAACACCTCTTGCACCAGGGAAGACTGAATAAGCAGTCCCTTGGGCTACCTTTTTTGACTCTAAGGAAGAGACCCTGCAAGGCTGCATCTGGCTGAAAATCACAAGGGGCTGGGAAGTGATACCTGGAAAGTCAGTGAAAGAGGCCACAGTGCCTAGGCCCCAGCACCCGGGTAGGGCTTCCCCAAGTGCCCTGGAGCGTCAAGGAACCACCCTCCTCAGAGCTTTTTCCCATGTCTGCTCTGTAGCAGAGAGCTCTGGAGACTAGGTCTGTTCTGACTGGGGAAACTGAGGCCCTGGGAGCAGAGCCATTGTTCTGGCGTCTTCACAGCCAAACACCTCTTGCACCAGGGAAGACTGAATAAGCAGTCCCTTGGGCTACCTTTTTTGACTCTAAGGAAGAGACCCTGCAAGGCTGCATCTGGCTGAAAATCACAAGGGGGCTGGGAAGTGATACCTGGAAAGTCAGTGAAAGAGGCCACAGTGCCGAGGCTCCAAAGCCCCGGTAAGGCTTCGACAGTGCCCTGGAACGTGAAGGCACCCTCCTCAGCGCTTTTTCCCCATGTCTGCTCTGTAGCAGAGAGCTCTGGAGACTAGGTCTGTTCTGACTGGGAAACTGAGGCCCTGGGAGCAGAGCCATTGTTCTGGCGTCTTCACAGCCAAACACCTCTGCACCAGGGAAGACTGAATAAGCAGTCCCTTGGGCTACCTTTTTTGACTCTAAGGAAGAGACCCTGCAAGGCTGCATCTGGCTGAAAATCACAAGGGGCTGGAAGTGATACCTGGAAAGTCAGTGAAAGAGGCCACAGTGCTAGGCTCCAAAGCCCAGGTAAGGCTTCGACAGTGCCCTGGAACGTGAAGGAACCCCCTCCTCAGCGCTTTTTCCCCATGTCTGCTCTGTAGCAGAGAGCTCTGGAGACTAGGTCTGTTCTGACTGGGAAACTGAGGCCCTGGGAGCAGAGCCATTGTTCTGGCGTCTTCACAGCCAAACACCTCTTGCACCAGGGAAGACTGAATAAGCAGTCCCTTGGGGCTACCTTTTTTGACTCTAAGGAAGAGACCCTGCAAGGCTGCATCTGGCTGAAAATCACAAGGGGCTGGGAAGTGATACCTGGAAAGTCAGTGAAAGAGGCCACAGTGCCTAGGCTCCAAAGCCCAGGTAAGGCTTCGACAGTGCCCTGGAACGTGAAGGCACCCTCCACAGCGCTTTTTCCCCATGTCTGCTCTGTAGCAGAGAGCTCTGGAGACTAGGTCTGTTCTGACTGGGAAACTGAGGCCCTGGGAGCAGAGCCATTGTTCTGGCGTCTTCACAGCCAAACACCTCTTTGCACCAGGGAAGACTGAATAAGCAGTCCCTTGGGCTACCTTTTTTGACTCTAAGGAAGAGACCCTGCAAGGCTGCATCTGGCTGAAAATCACAAGGGGCTGGGAAGTGATACCTGGAAAGTCAGTGAAAGAGGCCACAGTGCCTAGGCCCCAAAGCCCAGGTAGGGGCTTCCCCAAGGCAGGAACGTGAAGGAACCCTCCTCAGAGCTTTTCCCCATGTCTGCTCTGTAGCAGAGAGCTCTGGAGACTAGGTCTGTTCTGACTGGGAAACTGAGGCCCTGGGAGCAGAGCCATTGTTCTGGCGTCTTCACAGCCAAACACCTCTTGCACCAGGGAAGACTGAATAAGCAGTCCCTTGGGCTACCTTTTTTGACTCTAAGGAAGAGACCCTGCAAGGCTGCATCTGGCTGAAAATCACAAGGGGCTGGGAAGTGATACCTGGAAAGTCAGTGAAAGAGGCCACAGTGCCTAGGCTCCAAAGCCCCAGGTAAGGCTTCGACAGTGCCCTGGAACGTGAAGGCACCCTCCACAGCGCTTTTTCCCCATGTCTGCTCTGTAGCAGAGAGCTCTGGAGACTAGGTCTGTTCTGACTGGGAAACTGAGGCCCTGGGAGCAGAGCCATTGTTCTGGCGTCTTCACAGCCAAACACCTCTTGCACCAGGGAAGACTGAATAAGCAGTCCCTTGGGCTACCTTTTTTGACTCTAAGGAAGAGACCCTGCAAGGCTGCATCTGGCTGAAAATCACAAGGGGCTGGGAAGTGATACCTGGAAAGTCAGTGAAAGAGGCCACAGTGCCTAGGCCCCCAGCACCCGGGTAAGGCTTCGACAGTGCCCTGGAACGTGAAGGGCAACCCTCCTCAGCGCTTTTTCCCCATGTCTGCTGCTCTGTAGCAGAGAGCTCTGGAGACTAGGTCTGTTCTGACTGGGAAACTGAGGCCCTGGGAGCAGAGCCATTGTTCTGGCGTCTTCACAGCCAAACACCTCTTGCACCAGGGAAGACTGAATAAGCAGTCCCTTGGGCTACCTTTTTTGACTCTAAGGAAGAGACCCTGCAAGGCTGCATCTGGCTGAAAATCACAAGGGGGGCTGGAAGTGATACCTGGAAAGTCAGTGAAAGAGGCCACAGTGCCTAGGCTCCAAACAAGTAGGCCCCTTCCCCAGGCAGGAAGCGTCAAGGAAAACCCACAGCGCTATTTCCCCATGTCTGCTCTGTAGCAGAGAGCTCTGGAGACTAGGTCTGTTCTGACTGGGAAACTGAGGCCCTGGAGCAGAGCCATTGTTCTGGCGTCTTCACAGCCAAACACCTCCTTGCACACAGGGAGAACAGACACTGAATAAGCACATTCCCTTGTGCTCAGACACTTATTTTGACCTCTACAAGCGAAGCAGTACCCCAGTGCACGTGCTGCTACTTGGATGCACAACAAATCACCAAGGGGCTGGGAAGATATGATCTACCCTGGAAATTCAATGAAACAGGCCACAGTATCTCTATGCTCCAAAGCCGCAGGTTTGCTTCGACAGTGCCCTGGAACGTGAAGGAACCCTCCACAGCGCTTTTTCCCCATGTCTGCTCTGTAGCAGAGAGCTCTGGAGACTAGGTCTGTTTCTGACTGGGAAACTGAGGCCCTGGGAGCAGAGCCATTGTTCTGGCGTCTTCACAGGCAAACACACAGCCAAACACTCTTGCACCAGGGAAGACTGAATAAGCAGTCCCTTGGGCTACCTTTTTTGACTCTAAGGAGAGACCCTGCAAGGCTGCATCTGCTGAAAATCACAAGGGGGCTGGGAAAGTGATACCTGGAAAAAATGAAAGGGGCTGGGAAGTGATACCTGGAAAAGTCAGTGAAAGAGGCCACAGTGCCTAGGCCCCAGCACCCGGGTAGGGCTTCCCCAAGGCAGGGAGCCTCAAGGAACCCTCCTCAGAGCTATTTTCCCCATGTCTGCTCTGTAGCAGAGAGCTCTGGAGACTAGGTCTGTTCTGACTGGGAAACTGAGGCCCTGGGAGCAGAGCCATTGTTCTGGCGTCTTCACAGCCAAACACCTCTTGCACCAGGGAAGACTGAATAAGCAGTCCCTTGGGCTACCTTTTTTGACTCTAAGGAAGAGACCCTGCAAGGCTGCATCTGGCTGAAAATCACAAGGGGCTGGGAAGTGATACCTGGAAAGTCAGTGAAAGAGGCCACAGTGCCTAGGCTCCAAAGCCCAGGTAAGGCTTCGACAGTGCCCTGGAACGTGAAGGAACCCTCCACAGCGCTTTTTCCCCATGTCTGCTCTGTAGCAGAGAGCTCTGGAGACTAGGTCTGTTCTGACTGGGAAACTGAGGCCCTGGGAGCAGAGCCATTGTTCTGGCGTCTTCACAGCCAAACACCTCTTGCACCAGGGAAGACTGAATAAGCAGTCCCTTGGGCTACCTTTTTTGACTCTAAGGAAGAGACCCTGCAAGGCTGCATCTGGCTGAAAATCACAAGGGGCTGGGAAGTGATACCTGGAAAGTCAGTGAAAGAGGCCACAGTGCCTAGGCTCCAAAGCCCAGGTAAGGCTTCGACAGTGCCCTGGAACGTGAAGGCACCCTCCACAGAGCTTTTTCCCCATGTCTGCTCTGTAGCAGAGAGCTCTGGAGACTAGGTCTGTTCTGACTGGGAAACTGAGGCCCTGGGAGCAGAGCCATTGTTCTGGCGTCTTCACAGCCAAACACCTCTTGCACCAGGGAAGACTGAATAAGCAGTCCCTTGGGCTACCTTTTTTGACTCTAAGGAAGAGACCCTGCAAGGCTGCATCTGGCTGAAAATCACAAGGGGCTGGGAAGTGATACCTGGAAAGTCAGTGAAAGAGGCCACAGTGCCTAGGCTCCAAAGCCCAGGTAAGGCTTCGACAGTGCCCTGGAACGTGAAGGAACCCCTCCACAGAGCTATTTTCCCCATGTCTGCTCTGTAGCAGAGAGCTCTGGAGACTAGGTCTGTTCTGACTGGGAAACTGAGGCCCTGGGAGCAGAGCCATTGTTCTGGCGTCTTCACAGCCAAACACCTCTTGCACCAGGGAAGACTGAATAAGCAGTCCCTTGGGCTACCTTTTTTGACTCTAAGGAAGAGACCCTGCAAGGCTGCATCTGGCTGAAAATCACAAGGGGCTGGGAAGTGATACCTGGAAAGTCAGTGAAAGAGGCCACAGTGCCTAGGCTCCAAAGCCCAGGTAAGGCTTCGACAGTGCCCTGGAACGTGAAGGCACCCTCCACAGCGCTTTTTCCCCATGTCTGCTCTGTAGCAGAGAGCTCTGGAGACTAGGTCTGTTCTGACTGGGAAACTGAGGCCCTGGGAGCAGAGCCATTGTTCTGGCGTCTTCACAGCCAAACACCTCTTGCACCAGGGAAGACTGAATAAGCAGTCCCTTGGGCTACCTTTTTTGACTCTAAGGAAGAGACCCTGCAAGGCTGCATCTGGCTGAAAATCACAAGGGGCTGGGAAGTGATACCTGGAAAGTCAGTGAAAGAGGCCACAGTGCCTAGGCCCCAGCAGCCCGGGTAGGGCTTCCCCAGGCAGGGAACGCCTCAAGGAACCCTCCTCAGAGCTATTTCCCCATGTCTGCTCTGTAGCAGAGAGCTCTGGAGACTAGGTCTGTTCTGACTGGGAAACTGAGGCCCTGGGAGCAGAGCCATTGTTCTGGCGTCTTCACAGCCAAACACCTCTTGCACCAGGGAAGACTGAATAAGCAGTCCCTTGGGCTACCTTTTTTGACTCTAAGGAAGAGACCCTGCAAGGCTGCATCTGGCTGAAAATCACAAGGGGCTGGGAAGTGATACCTGGAAAGTCAGTGAAAGAGGCCACAGTGCCTAGGCCCCAGCACCCGGGTAGGCTTCCCCAGTGGCAGGGAACCTCAAGGAACCCCTCCTCAGAGCTATTTCCCCATGTCTGCTCTGTAGCAGAGAGCTCTGGAGACTAGGTCTGTTCTGACTGGGAAACTGAGGCCCTGGGAGCAGAGCCATTGTTCTGGCGTCTTCACAGCCAAACACCTCTTGCACCAGGG
>JAGTYA010000517.1:0-23048 GCA_024291935.2 Okapia johnstoni | reverse complement strand
GTCCACTCGAAAGGAGGCATGGCGACCCCGCTGGGCTAACGGGGGAGACGGGCCGCGGTACCCGCCGCAACTCGAGAATGCACCGCCGCAAGTCGAGAACACCCCCGTGAGGCCACGCCCATAGAGGGAGGAGGCGCTTTTCCCTTGCAGGGCATGGAGAGCATGCCCCGGCACCTGTTTCCGGCTCCGAACGGGGCTTGACTCCTTGCGGGCGACTCCAGGTGTCCCCCGAGATCCCCGGGCCAACCTGCCAAGAAAGCGGGGCTTCCCGCCACACATTTGGCCTGCGAAGGGCGTCCCCCGGGCCCCCCTCCTTGCGAGACGGGGGCCCTTGGGTTCTGCAGCGACGCGAGAGCCGTCCTGCCTTCTCTCTGGCGCTGCAACGGAGGCTGGACTCCCTCTAGGCGCCCCCAGAGGTTCCCTGGGATACCCGTGTCCACAGGCGAGCGGAACCCTGAGTCTCCAGAGGCCGCTCGCGAGGGGGCCCCCCGTCGCCGTCGGCCCCTCCTCTCGAAAGGGGGGGTCCAATCCCCTTCCTGAATGCCATCGCAATCCCTACATTCCCTCGCACCTCCAGAGCGGGACTCTCGCCTCTCCTGAGGTTCGAGAAGAGGCCCCAAGGGGCCAGTTCCGGCCGCAAGACCAAAGGTCCCCGAGGAACCCCCATCGGCAAGCGAGTCCAGTTCCCTGGACGTGAGGCGAGGGGAAGCCCAGCAGCCCCTGGCGATGTCAAAGGAGGCCTGGACTTCTCAGAGGCAACAAGAGAGGCTCCCCGAGGCGCCACGCCCCCGATTCAGAGAGGCCACCCCCGCTTCCCCCTGCGCCGCGCGGAAAAGCACGACCTTCGCCCCTGCATTCGAGGGGAAGCCCGATTGCCCTTGGCTGTGACCGGAGAGAAAGGCTGAGTCCCCTCGACTCCCTGGAGGCCACCCCACAGGTGCCAGTTATACCATGTCCCCTCCCCCCTCCGGGGACCCCCGAGGGTCCTAGCTCCATGCCTGACGCGGACCCAGGGCGCTGCAGCGCCTCCTGGCGAATCCCGAGGCTGCTCGGGCCCCTGTCCGCTCGAAAGGAGGCATGGCGACCCCGCTGGGCTAACGGGGGAGACGGGCCGGGGTACCCGCCGCAACTCGAGAATGCACCGCCGCAAGTCGAGAACACCCCCGTGAGGCCACGCCCATAGAGGGAGGAGGCGCTTTTCCCTTGCAGGGCATGGAGAGCATGCCCCGGCACCTGTTCCGGCTCCGAACGGGGCTTGACTCCTTGCGGGCGACTCCAGGTGTCCCCCGAGATCCCCGGGCCAACCTGCCAAGAAAGCGGGGCTTCCCGCCACACCGCGAGGGCGTCCCCCGGGCCCCCCTCCTTGCGAGACGGGGCCCTTGGGATCTGCAGCGACTCGAGAGCCGTCCTGCCTTCTCTCTGGCGCTGCAACGGAGGCTGGACTCCCTCTAGGCGCCCCCAGAGGTTCCCTGGGATACCCGTGTCCACAGGCGAGCGGAACCCTGAGTCTCCAGAGGCCGCTCGCGAGGGGCTCCCCGTCGCCGTCGGCCCCTCCTCTCGAAAGGGGGGTCCAATCCCCTTCCTGAATGCCATCGCAATCCCTACATTCCCTCGCACCTCCAGAGCGGGACTCTCGCCTCTCCTGAGGTTCGAGAAGAGGCCCCAAGGGGCCAGTTCCGGCCGCAAGACCAAAGGTCCCCGAGGAACCCCCATCGGCAAGCGAGTCCAGTTCCCTGGACGTGAGGCGAGGGGAAGCCCAGCAGCCCCTGGCGATGTCAAAGGAGGCCTGGACTTCTCAGAGGCAACAAGAGAGGCTCCCCGAGGCGCCACGCCCCCGATTCAGAGAGGCCACCCCCGCTTCCCCCTGCGCCACGCGGAAAAGCACGACCTTCGCCCTGCATTCGAGGGGAAGCCCGATTGCCCTTGGCTGTGACCGGAGAGAAAGGCTGAGTCCCCTCGGACTCCCTGGAGGCCACCCCACAGGTGCCAGTTATACCTGTCCCCTCCCCCCCTCCGGGGGACCCCCGAGGGTCCTAGCTCCATGCCTGACGCGGACCCAGGGCGCTGCAGCGCCTCCTGGCGAATCCCGAGGCTGCTCGGGCCCCTGTCCGCCTCGAAAGGAGGCATGGCGACCCCGCTGGGCTAACGGGGGAGACGGGCCCGGGGTACCCGCCGCAACTCGAGAATGCACCGCCGCAAGTCGAGAACACCCCCGTGAGGCCACACGCCCATAGAGGGAGGAGGCGCTTTTCCTTTGCAGGGCATGGAGAGCATGCCCCCGGCACCTGTTCCGGCTCCGAACGGGGCTTGACTCCTTGCGGGCGGACTCCAGGTGTCCCCCGAGATCCCCGGGCCAACCTGCCAAGAAAGCGGGGCTTCCCGCCACATCGCGAGGGCGTCCCCCGGGCCCCCCTCCTTGCGAGACGGGGCCCTTGGGATCTGCAGCGACGCGAGAGCCGTCCTGCCTTCTCTCTGGCGCTGCAACGGAGGCTGGACTCCCTCTAGGCGCCCCCAGAGGTTCCCTGGGATACCCGTGTCCACAGGCGAGCGGAACCCTGAGTCTCCAGAGGCCGCTCGCGAGGGGCCCCCCGTCGCCGTCGGCCCCGCCTCTCGAAAGGGGGGGTCCAATCCCCTTCCTGAATGCCATCGCAATCCCTACATTCCCTCGCACCTCCAGAGCGGGGACTCTCGCCTCTCCTGAGGTTCGAGAAGAGGCCCCAAGGGGCCAGTTTCCGGCCGCAAGACCAAAGGTCCCCGAGGAACCCCCATCGGCAAGCGAGTCCAGTTCCCTGGACTGAGGCGAGGGGAAGCCCAGCAGCCCCTGGCGATGTCAAAGGAGGCCTGGACTTCTCAGAGGCAACAAGAGAGGCTCCCCGAGGCGCCACGCCCCCGATTCAGAGAGGCCACCCCCGCTTCCCCCTGCGCCGCGCGGAAAAGCACGACCTTCGCCCCCTGCATTCGAGGGGAAGCCCGATTGCCCTTGGCTGTGACCGGAGAGAAAGGCTGAGTCCCCTCGACTCCCTGGAGGCCACCCCACAGGTGCCAGTTATACCTGTCCCCTCCCCCCCCTCCGGGGACCCCCGAGGGTCCTAGCTCCATGCCTGACGCGGACCCAGGGCGCTGCAGCGCCTCCTGGCGAATCCCGAGGCTGCTCGGGCCCCTGTCCGCTCGAAAGGAGGCATGGCGACCCCGCTGGGCTAACGGGGGAGACGGGCCGGGGTACCCGCCGCAACTCGAGAATGCACCGCCGCAAGTCGAGAACACCCCCGTGAGGCCACGCCCATAGAGGGAGGAGGCTCCAGAGGCCGCTCGCGAGGGGCCCCCCGTCGCCGTCGGCCCCTCCTCTCGAAAGGGGGGTCCAATCCCCTTCCTGAATGCCATCGCAATCCCTACATTCCCTCGCACCTCCAGAGCGGGACTCTCGCCTCTCCTGAGGTTCGAGAAGAGGCCCCAAGGGGCCAGTTCCGGCCGCAAGACCAAAGGTCCCCGAGGAACCCCCATCGGCAAGCGAGTCCAGTTCCCTGGACGTGAGGCGAGGGGAAGCCCAGCAGCCCCTGGCGATGTCAAAGGAGGCCTGGACTTCTCAGAGGCAACAAGAGAGGCTCCCCGAGGCGCCACGCCCCCGATTCAGAGAGGCCACCCCCGCTTCCCCCTGCGCCGCGCGGAAAAGCACGACCTTCGCCCCTGCATTCGAGGGGAAGCCCGATTGCCCTTGGCTGTGACCGGAGAGAAAGGCTGAGTCCCCTCGACTCCCTGGAGGCCACCCCACAGGTGCCAGTTATACCTGTCCCCTCCCCCCCTCCGGGGACCCCCGAGGGTCCTAGCTCCATGCCTGACGCGGACCCAGGGCGCTGCAGCGCCTCCTGGCGAATCCCGAAGCTGCTCGGGCCCCTGTCCGCTCGAAAGGAGGCATGGCGACCCCGCTGGGCTAACGGGGGAGACGGGCCGGGGTACCCGCCGCAACTCGAGAATGCACCGCCGCAAGTCGAGAACACCCCCGTGAGGCCACGCCCATAGAGGGAGGAGGCGCTTTTCCCTTGCAGGGCATGGAGAGCATGCCCCGGCACCTGTTCCGGCTCCGAACGGGGCTTGACTCCTTGCGGGCGACTCCAGGTGTCCCCCGAGATCCCCGGGCCAACCTGCCAAGAAAGCGGGGCTTCCCGCCACACCGCGAGGGCGTCCCCCGGGCCCCCCTCCTTGCGAGACGGGGCCCTTGGGATCTGCAGCGACGCGAGAGCCGTCCTGCCTTCTCTCTGGCGCTGCAACGGAGGCTGGACTCCCTCTAGGCGCCCCCAGAGGTTCCCTGGGATACCCGTGTCCACAGGCGAGCGGAACCCTGAGTCTCCAGAGGCCGCTCGCGAGGGGCCCCCCGTCGCCGTCGGCCCCTCCTCTCGAAAGGGGGGTCCAATCCCCTTCCTGAATGCCATCGCAATCCCTACATTCCCTCGCACCTCCAGAGCGGGACTCTCGCCTCTCCTGAGGTTCGAGAAGAGGCCCCAAGGGGCCAGTTCCGGCCGCAAGACCAAAGGTCCCCGAGGAACCCCCATCGGCAAGCGAGTCCAGTTCCCTGGACGTGAGGCGAGGGGAAGCCCAGCAGCCCCTGGCGATGTCAAAGGAGGCCTGGACTTCTCAGAGGCAACAAGAGAGGCTCCCCGAGGCGCCACGCCCCCGATTCAGAGAGGCCACCCCCGCTTCCCCCTGCGCCGCGCGGAAAAGCACGACCTTCGCCCCTGCATTCGAGGGGAAGCCCGATTGCCCTTGGCTGTGACCGGAGAGAAAGGCTGAGTCCCCTCGACTCCCTGGAGGCCACCCCACAGGTGCCAGTTATACCTGTCCCCTCCCCCCCCCTCCGGGGACCCCCGAGGGTCCTAGCTCCATGCCTGACGCGGACCCAGGGCGCTGCAGCGCCTCCTGGCGAATCCCGAGGCTGCTCGGGCCCCCTGTCCGCTCGAAAGGAGGCAGGCATGGCGACCCCGCTGGGCTAACGGGGGAGACGGGCCGGGGTACCCGGCGCAACTCGAGAATGCACCGCTGCAAGGAGAGAACACCCCCGTGAGGCCACGCCCATAGAGGGAGGAGGCGCTTTTCCCTTGCAGGGCATGGAGAGCATGCCCCGGCACCTGTTCCGGCTCCGAACGGGGCTTGACTCCTTGCGGGCGACTCCAGGTGTCCCCCGAGATCCCCGGGCCAACCTGCCAAGAAAGCGGGGCTTCCCGCCACACCGCGAGGGCGTCCCCCGGGCCCCCCTCCTTGCGAGACGGGGCCCTTGGGATCTGCAGCGACGCGAGAGCCGTCCTGCCTTCTCTCTGGCGCTGCAACGGAGGCTGGACTCCCTCTAGGCGCCCCCAGAGGTTCCCTGGGATACCCGTGTCCACAGGCGAGCGGAACCCTGAGTCTCCAGAGGCCGCTCGCGAGGGGCCCCCCGTCGCCGTCGGCCCCTCCTCTCGAAAGGGGGGTCCAATCCCCTTCCTGAATGCCATCGCAATCCCTACATTCCCTCGCACCTCCAGAGCGGGACTCTCGCCTCTCCTGAGGTTCGAGAAGAGGCCCCAAGGGGCCAGTTCCGGCCGCAAGACCAAAGGTCCCCGAGGAACCCCCATCGGCAAGCGAGTCCAGTTCCCTGGACGTGAGGCGAGGGGAAGCCCAGCAGCCCCTGGCGATGTCAAAGGAGGCCTGGACTTCTCAGAGGCAACAAGAGAGGCTCCCCGAGGCGCCACGCCCCCGATTCAGAGAGGCCACCCCCGCTTCCCCCTGCGCCGCGCGGAAAAGCACGACCTTCGCCCCTGCATTCGAGGGGAAGCCCGATTGCCCTTGGCTGTGACCGGAGAGAAAGGCTGAGTCCCCTCGACTCCCTGGAGGCCACCCCACAGGTGCCAGTTATACCTGTCCCCTCCCCCCCTCCGGGGGACCCCCGAGGGTCCTAGCTCCATGCCTGACGCGGACCCAGGGCGCTGCAGCGCCTCCTGGCGAATCCCGAGGCTGCTCGGGCCCCTGTCCGCTCGAAAGGAGGCATGGCGACCCCGCTGGGCTAACGGGGGAGACGGGCCGGGGTACCCGCCGCAACTCGAGAATGCACCGCCGCAAGTCGAGAACACCCCCGTGAGGCCACGCCCATAGAGGGAGGAGGCGCTTTTCCCTTGCAGGGCATGGAGAGCATGCCCCGGCACCTGTTCCGGCTCCGAACGGGGCTTGACTCCTTGCGGGCGACTCCAGGTGTCCCCCGAGATCCCCGGGCCAACCTGCCAAGAAAGCGGGGCTTCCCGCCACACCGCGAGGGCGTCCCCCGGGCCCCCCTCCTTGCGAGACGGGGCCCTTGGGATCTGCAGCGACGCGAGAGCCGTCCTGCCTTCTCTCTGGCGCTGCAACGGAGGCTGGACTCCCTCTAGGCGCCCCCAGAGGTTCCCTGGGATACCCGTGTCCACAGGCGAGCGGAACCCTGAGTCTCCAGAGGCCGCTCGCGAGGGGCCCCCCGTCGCCGTCGGCCCCTCCTCTCGAAAGGGGGGTCCAATCCCCTTCCTGAATGCCATCGCAATCCCTACATTCCCTCGCACCTCCAGAGCGGGACTCTCGCCTCTCCTGAGGTTCGAGAAGAGGCCCCAAGGGGCCAGTTCCGGCCGCAAGACCAAAGGTCCCCGAGGAACCCCCATCGGCAAGCGAGTCCAGTTCCCTGGACGTGAGGCGAGGGGAAGCCCAGCAGCCCCTGGCGATGTCAAAGGAGGCCTGGACTTCTCAGAGGCAACAAGAGAGGCTCCCCGAGGCGCCACGCCCCCGATTCAGAGAGGCCACCCCCGCTTCCCCCTGCGCCGCGCGGAAAAGCACGACGACCTTCGCCCCTGCATTCGAGGGGAAGCCCGATTGCCCTTGGCTGTGACCGGAGAGAAAGGCTGAGTCCCCTCGACTCCCTGGAGGCCACCCCACAGGTGCCAGTTATACCTGTCCCCTCCCCCCCTCCGGGGACCCCCGAGGGTCCTAGCTCCATGCCTGACGCGGACCCAGGGCGCTGCAGCGCCTCCTGGCGAATCCCGAGGCTGCTCGGGCCCCTGTCCGCTCGAAAGGAGGCATGGCGACCCCGCTGGGCTAACGGGGGAGACGGGCCGGGGTACCCGCCGCAACTCGAGAATGCACCGCCGCAAGTCGAGAACACCCCCGTGAGGCCACGCCCATAGAGGGAGGAGGCGCTTTTCCCCTTGCAGGGCATGGAGAGCATGCCCCGGCACCTGTTCCGGCTCCGAACGGGGCTTGACTCCTTGCGGGCGACTCCAGGTGTCCCCCGAGATCCCCGGGCCAACCTGCCAAGAAAGCGGGGCTTCCCGCCACACCGCGAGGGGGCGTCCCCCGGGCCCCCCTCCTTGCGAGACGGGGCCCTTGGGATCTGCAGCGACGCGAGAGCCGTCCTGCCTTCTCTCTGGCGCTGCAACGGAGGCTGGACTCCCTCTAGGCGCCCCCAGAGGTTCCCTGGGATACCCGTGTCCACAGGCGAGCGGAACCCTGAGTCTCCAGAGGCCGCTCGCGAGGGGCCCCCCGTCGCCGTCGGCCCCTCCTCTCGAAAGGGGGGTCCAATCCCCTTCCTGAATGCCATCGCAATCCCTACATTCCCTCGCACCTCCAGAGCGGGACTCTCGCCTCTCCTGAGGTTCGAGAAGAGGCCCCAAGGGGCCAGTTCCGGCCGCAAGACCAAAGGTCCCCGAGGAACCCCCATCGGCAAGCGAGTCCAGTTCCCTGGACGTGAGGCGAGGGGAAGCCCAGCAGCCCCTGGCGATGTCAAAGGAGGCCTGGACTTCTCAGAGGCAACAAGAGAGGCTCCCCGAGGCGCCACGCCCCCGATTCAGAGAGGCCACCCCCGCTTCCCCCTGCGCCGCGCGGAAAAGCACGACCTTCGCCCCTGCATTCGAGGGGAAGCCCGATTGCCCTTGGCTGTGACCGGAGAGAAAGGCTGAGTCCCCTCGACTCCCTGGAGGCCACCCCACAGGTGCCAGTTATACCTGTCCCCTCCCCCCCTCCGGGGACCCCCGAGGGTCCTAGCTCCATGCCTGACGCGGACCCAGGGCGCTGCAGCGCCTCCTGGCGAATCCCGAGGCTGCTCGGGCCCCTGTCCGCTCGAAAAGGAGGCATGGCGACCCCGCTGGGCTAACGGGGGAGACGGGCCGGGGTACCCGCCGCAACTCGAGAATGCACCGCCGCAAGTCGAGAACACCCCCGTGAGGCCACGCCCATAGAGGGAGGAGGCGCTTTTCCCTTGCAGGGCATGGAGAGCATGCCCCGGCACCTGTTCCGGCTCCGAACGGGGCTTGACTCCTTGCGGGCGACTCCAGGTGTCCCCCGAGATCCCCGGGCCAACCTGCCAAGAAAGCGGGGCTTCCCGCCACACCGCGAGGGCGTCCCCCGGGCCCCCCTCCTTGCGAGACGGGGCCCTTGGGATCTGCAGCGACGCGAGAGCCGTCCTGCCTTCTCTCTGGCGCTGCAACGGAGGCTGGACTCCCTCTAGGCGCCCCCAGAGGTTCCCTGGGATACCCGTGTCCACAGGCGAGCGGAACCCCTGAGTCTCCAGAGGCCGCTCGCGAGGGGGCCCCCCCGTCGCCGTCGGCCCCTCCTCTCGAAAGGGGGGTCCAATCCCCCTTCCTGAATGCCATCGCAATCCCTACATTCCCTCGCACCTCCAGAGCGGGACTCTCGCCTCTCCTGAGGTTCGAGAAGAGGCCCCAAGGGGCCAGTTCCGGCCGCAAGACCAAAGGTCCCCGAGGAACCCCCATCGGCAAGCGAGTCCAGTTCCCTGGACGTGAGGCGAGGGGAAGCCCAGCAGCCCCTGGCGATGTCAAAGGAGGCCTGGACTTCTCAGAGGCAACAAGAGAGGCTCCCCGAGGCGCCACGCCCCCGATTCAGAGAGGCCACCCCCCGCTTCCCCCTGCGCCGCGCGGAAAAGCACGACCTTCGCCCCTGCATTCGAGGGGAAGCCCGATTGCCCTTGGCTGTGACCGGAGAGAAAGGCTGAGTCCCCTCGACTCCCTGGAGGCCACCCCACAGGTGCCAGTTATACCTGTCCCCTCCCCCCCTCCGGGGGGGACCCCGAGGGTCCTAGCTCCATGCCTGACGCGGACCCAGGGCGCTGCAGCGCCTCCTGGCGAATCCCGAGGCTGCTCGGGCCCCTGTCCGCTCGAAAGGAGGCATGGCGACCCCGCTGGGCTAACGGGGGAGACGGGCCGGGGTACCCGCCGCAACTCGAGAATGCACCGCCGCAAGTCGAGAACACCCCCGTGAGGCCACGCCCATAGAGGGAGGAGGCGCTTTTCCCTTGCAGGGCATGGAGAGCATGCCCCGGCACCTGTTCCGGCTCCGAACGGGGCTTGACTCCTTGCGGGCGACTCCAGGTGTCCCCCGAGATCCCCGGGCCAACCTGCCAAGAAAGCGGGGCTTCCCGCCACACCGCGAGGGCGTCCCCCGGGCCCCCCTCCTTGCGAGACGGGGCCCTTGGGATCTGCAGCGACGCGAGAGCCGTCCTGCCTTCTCTCTGGCGCTGCAACGGAGGCTGGACTCCCTCTAGGCGCCCCCAGAGGTTCCCTGGGATACCCGTGTCCACAGGCGAGCGGAACCCTGAGTCTCCAGAGGCCGCGCTCGCGAGGGGCCCCCCCGTCGCCGTCGGCCCCTCCTCTCGAAAGGGGGGTCCAATCCCCTTCCTGAATGCCATCGCAATCCCTACATTCCCTCGCACCTCCAGAGCGGGACTCTCGCCTCTCCTGAGGTTCGAGAAGAGGCCCCAAGGGGCCAGTTCCGGCCGCAAGACCAAAGGTCCCCGAGGAACCCCCATCGGCAAGCGAGTCCAGTTCCCTGGACGTGAGGCGGCGAGGGAAGCCCAGCAGCCCCTGGCGATGTCAAAGGAGGCCTGGACTTCTCAGAGGCAACAAGAGAGGGCTCCCCGAGGCGCCACGCCCCCGATTCAGAGAGGCCACCCCCCGCTTCCCCCTGCGCCGCGCGGAAAAAAAAAGCACGACCTTCGCCCCTGCATTCGAGGGGAAGCCCGATTGCCCTTGGCTGTGACCGGAGAGAAAGGCTGAGTCCCCTCGACTCCCTGGAGGCCACCCCACAGGTGCCAGTTATACCTGTCCCCTCCCCCCCTCCGGGGACCCCCGAGGGTCCTAGCTCCATGCCTGACGCGGACCCAGGGCGCTGCAGCGCCTCCTGGCGAATCCCGAGGCTGCTCGGGCCCCTGTCCGCTCGAAAGGAGGCATGGCGACCCCGCTGGGCTAACGGGGGAGACGGGCCGGGGTACCCGCCGCAACTCGAGAATGCACCGCCGCAAGTCGAGAACACACCCCCGTGAGGCCACGCCCATAGAGGGAGGAGGCGCTTTTCCCTTGCAGGGCATGGAGAGCATGCCCCGGCACCTGTTCCGGCTCCGAACGGGGCTTGACTCCTTGCGGGCGACTCCAGGTGTCCCCCGAGATCCCCGGGCCAACCTGCCAAGAAAGCGGGGCTTCCCGCCACACCGCGAGGGCGTCCCCCGGGCCCCCCTCCTTGCGAGACGGGGCCCTTGGGATCTGCAGCGACGCGAGAGCCGTCCTGCCTTCTCTCTGGCGCTGCAACGGAGGCTGGACTCCCTCTAGGCGCCCCCAGAGGTTCCCTGGGATACCCGTGTCCACAGGCGAGCGGAACCCTGAGTCTCCAGAGGCCGCTCGCGAGGGGCCCCCCGTCGCCGTCGGCCCCTCCTCTCGAAAGGGGGGTCCAATCCCCTTCCTGAATGCCATCGCAATCCCTACATTCCCTCGCACCTCCAGAGCGGGACTCTCGCCTCTCCTGAGGTTCGAGAAGAGGCCCCAAGGGGCCAGTTCCGGCCGCAAGACCAAAGGTCCCCGAGGAACCCCCATCGGCAAGCGAGTCCAGTTCCCTGGACGTGAGGCGAGGGGAAGCCCAGCAGCCCCTGGCGATGTCAAAGGAGGCCTGGACTTCTCAGAGGCAACAAGAGAGGCTCCCCGAGGCGCCACGCCCCCGATTCAGAGAGGCCACCCCCGCGCTTCCCCCTGCGCCGCGCGCGAAAAAAGCACGACGACCTTCGCCCCTGCATTCGAGGGGAAGCCCCCGATTGCCCTTGGCTGTGACCGGAGAGAAAGGCTGAGTCCCCTCGACTCCCTGGAGGCCACCCCACAGGTGCCAGTTATACCTGTCCCCTCCCCCCCTCCGGGGACCCCCCGAGGGTCCTAGCCCCATGCCTGACGCGGACCCAGGGCGCTGCAGCGCCTCCTGGCGAATCCCGAGGCTGCTCGGGCCCCTGTCCGCTCGAAAGGAGGCATGGCGACCCCGCTGGGCTAACGGGGGAGACGGGCCGGGGTACCCGCCGCAACTCGAGAATGCACCGCCGCAAGTCGAGAACACCCCCGTGTGAGGCCACGCCCATAGAGGGAGGAGGCGCTTTTCCCTTGCAGGGCATGGAGAGCATGCCCCGGCACCTGTTCCGGCTCTCCGAACGGGGCTTGACTCCTTGCGGGCGACTCCAGGTGTGTCCCCCGAGATCCCCGGGCCAACCTGCCAAGAAAGCGGGGCTTTCCCGCCACACCGCGAGGGCGTCCCCCCGGGCCCCCCCCTCCTTGCGAGACGGGGCCCTTGGGATCTGCAGCGACGCGAGAGCCGTCCTGCCTTCTCTCTCTGGCGCTGCAACGGAGGCTGGACTCCCTCTAGGCGCCCCCAGAGGTTCCCTGGGATACCCGTGTCCACAGGCGAGCGGAACCCTGAGTCTCCAGAGGCCGCTCGCGAGGGGCCCCCCGTCGCCGTCGGCCCCTCCTCTCGAAAGGGGGGTCCAATCCCCTTCCTGAATGCCATCGCAATCCCTACATTCCCTCGCACCTCCAGAGCGGGACTCTCGCCTCTCCTGAGGTTCGAGAAGAGGCCCCAAGGGGCCAGTTCCGGCCGCAAGACCAAAGGTCCCCGAGGAACCCCCATCGGCAAGCGAGTCCAGTTCCCTGGACGTGAGGCGAGGGGAAGACCAGCAGCCCCTGGCGATGTCAAAGGAGGCCTGGACTTCTCAGAGGCAACAAGAGAGGCTCCCCGAGGCGCCACCACGCCCCCGATTCAGAGAGGCCACCCCCGCTTCCCCCTGCGCCGCGCGGAAAAAAGCACGACCTTCGCCCCTGCATTCGAGGGGAAGCCCGATTGCCCTTGGCTGTGACCGGAGAGAGAAAGGCTGAGTCCCCTCGACTCCCTGGAGGCCACCCCACAGGTGCCAGTTATACCTGTCCCCTCCCCCCCTCCGGGGACCCCCGAGGGTCCTAGCTCCATGCCTGACGCGACCCCCAGGGCGCTGCAGCGCCTCCTGGCGAATCCCGAGGCTGCTCGGGCCCCTGTCCGCTCGAAAGGAGGAGGCATGGCGACCCCGCTGGGCTAACGGGGGAGAGACGGGCCGGGGTACCCGCCGCAACTCGAGAATGCACCGCCGCAAGTCGAGAACACCCCCCGTGAGGCCACGCCCATAGAGGGAGGAGGCGCTTTTTTTTCCTTGCAGGGCATGGAGAGCATGCCCCGGCACCTGTTCCGGCTCCGAACGGGGCTTGACTCCTTGCGGGCGACTCCAGGTGTCCCCCGAGATCCCCGGGCCAACCTGCCAAGAAAGCGGGGCTTCCCCGCCACACACCGCGAGGGGCGTCCCCCGGGCCCCCCTCCTTGCGAGACGGGGCCCTTGGAATCTGCAGCGACGCGAGAGCCATCCTGCCTTCTCTCTGGCGCTGCAACGGAGGCTGGACTCCCTCTAGGCGCCCCCAGAGGTTCCCTGGGATACCCGTGTCCACAGGCGCGGCGAGCGGAACCCCTGAGTCTCCAGAGGCCGCTCGCGAGGGGCCCCCCGTCGCCGTCGGCCCCTCCTCTCGATAGGGGGTCCAATCCCCTTCCTGAATGCCATCGCAAACCCTACATTCCCTCGCACCTCCAGAGCGGGACTCTCGCCTCTCCTGAGGTTCGAGAAGAGGCCCCAAGGGGCCAGTTCTCCGGCCCGCAAGACCCAAAGGGTCCCCGAGGAACCCCCATCGGCAAGCGAGTCCAGTTCCCTGGACGTGAGGCCCCAGCAGCCCCTGGCGAGAAAGGACGCCCTGGCGAAAGACTCCAGAGGATTCTCCCCGGGAACGCCTCTCGGACCTCGCAGAGGGCAACAAGAGGGCCTCCCCGAGGGCGCCCCCCCTCCTCCGATTCAGAGATCTCAGCCCGGGGGGTCGAGGCCGGCCCCCGCTTCTCCGCCTTCCCCGCTGTAGGCAACTCGCAGGTTCCCTCGCAAACCGCGTCACCTCCAGAGCGGGAACTCTGAGTCTCCAGAGGCCGAGAAGGCCCCCCCCACCGTCGACGGGCCCCAAGCAAGGCCCAGTTCCCTTACCTGAATGCCAACCGACGGCATTCCCTCAAACCTCCAGGTCCCCGACTCTCGCCTCTCCTGAGGAACGAGAAGAGGCCAAAGGCCAGTTCCGGCCACAAGACCAAAGGTCCCCGAGTCCCCCATCGGCAAGCGAGACAGTTCCCTGGACGTGAGGCGAGGGGAAGCCCAGCAGCCCCTGGCGATGTCAAAGGAGGCCTGGACTTCTCAGAGGCAACAAGAGAGGCTCCCCGAGGGCGCCCACGCCCCCGATTCAGAGAGGCCACCCCCGCTTCCCCCTGCGCCGCGCGGAAAAAAGCACGACCTTCGCCCCTGCATTCGAGGGGAAGCCCGATTGCCCTTGGCTGTGACCGGAGAGAGAAAGGCTGAGAGTCCCCTCGACTCCCTGGAGGCCACCCCACACAGGTGCCAGTTATACCTGTCCCCTCCCCCCTCCGGGGACCCCGAGGGTCCTAGCTCCATGCCTGACGCGGACCCAGGGCGCTGCAGCGCCTCCTGGCGAATCCCGAGGCTGCTCGGGCCCCTGTCCGTCGTCGAAAGGAGGCATGGCGACCACCCGCTGGGCTAACGGGGGAGACGGGCCGGGGTTGTTACCCGCCCGCAACTCGAGAATGCACCGCCGCAAGTCGAGAACACCCCCCGTGAGGCCACGCCCAACTCCAGGTGTCCCCCCCGAGATCCCCGGGGCCAACCTGCCAAGAAAGCGGGGCTTCCCCGCCACACCGCGAGGGCGCGTCCCCCGGGGCCCCCCTCCTTGCGAGACGGGGCCCTTGGGATCTGCAGCGACGCGAGAGCCGTCCTGCCTTCTCTCTGGCGCTGCAACGGAGGCTGGACTCCCTCTAGGCCGCCCCCAGAGGTTCCCTGGGATACCCGTGTCCACACAGGCGAGCGGAAACCCTGAGTCTCCAGAGGCCCGCTCGCGAGGGGCCCCCCGTCGCCGTCGGCCCCTCCTCTCGAAAGGGGGGTCCAATCCCCTTCCTGAATGCCATCGCAATCCCTACATTCCCTCGCACCTCCAGAGCGGGACTCTCGCCTCTCCTGAGGTTCGAGAAGAGGCCCCAAGGGGCCAGTTCCGGCCGCAAAGACCAAAGGTCCCCGAGGAACCCCCCATCGGCAAAGCGAGTCCAGTTCCCTGGACGTGAGGCGAGGGGAAAGCCCAGCAGCCCCTGGCGATGTCAAAGGAGGCCTGGACTTCTCAGAGGCAACAAGAGAGGCTCCCCGAGGCGCCACGCCCCCCGATTCAGAGAGGCCACCCCCGCTTCCCCCTGCGCGCCGCGCGCGGAAAAAAGCACGACCTTCGCCCCTGCATTCGAGGGGAAAGCCCGATTTGCCCTTGGCTGTGACCCGGAGAGAAAGGCTGAGTCCCCTCGACTCCCTGGAGGCCACCCCACAGGTGCCAGTTATACCTGTCCCCTCCCCCCCTCCGGGGACGCCCGAGGGTCCTAGCTCCATGCCTGACGCGGACCCAGGGCGCTGCAGCGCCTCCTGGCGAATCCCGAGGCTGCTCGGGCCCCTGTCCGCTCGAAAGGAGGCATGGCGACCCCGCTGGGCTAACGGGGGAGACGGGCCGGGGTACCCCGCCGCAACTCGAGAATGCACCGCCGCAAGTCGAGAACACCCCCGTGAGGCCCACGCCCATAGAGGGAGGAGGCGCTTCTTTTTTCCCTTGCAGGGCATGGAGAGAGCATGCCCCGGCACCTGTTCCGGCTCCGAACGGGGCTTGACTCCTTGCGGGCGACTCTCCAGGTGTCCCCCGAGATCCCCGGGCCAACCTGCCAAGAAAGCGGGGCTTCCCGCCACACCGCGAGGGTCGTCCCCCGGGCCCCCCTCCTTGCGAGACGGGGCCCTTGGGATCTGCAGCGACGCGCGAGAGCCGTCCTGCCTTCCTTCTCTGGCGCTGCAACGGAGGCTGGGACTCCCCTCTAGGCGCCCCCCCAGAGGTTCCCTGGGATACCCGTGTCCACAGGCGAGCGGAACCCTGAGTCTCCAGAGGCCGCTCGCGAGGGGCCCCCCGTCGCCGTCGGCCCCTCCTCTCGAAAGGGGGGTCCAATCCCCTTCCTGAATGCCATCGCAATCCCTACATTCCCTCGCACCTCCAGAGCGGGACTCTCGCCTCTCCTGAGGTTCGAGAAGAGGCCCCAAGGGGCCAGTTTCCGGCCGCAAGACCAAAGGTCCCCGAGGAACCCCCATCGGCAAGCGAGTCCAGTTCCCTGGACGTGAGGCGAGGGGAAGCCCAGCAGCCCCTGGCGATGTCAAAGGAGGCCTGGACTTCTCAGAGGCAACAAGAGAGGCTCCCCGAGGCGCCACGCACGCCCCCGATTCAGAGAGGCCACCCCCCGCTTCCCCCTGCGCCGCGCGGAAAAAGCACGACCTTCGCCCCTGCATTCGAGGGGAAGCCCGATTGCCCTTGGCTGTGACCGGAGAGAAAGGCTGAGTCCCCTCGACTCCCTGGAGGCCACCCCACAGGTGCCAGTTATACCTGACCCCTCCCCCCCTCCGGGGGACCCCCGAGGGTCCTAGCTCCATGCCTGACGCGGACCCAGGGCGCTGCAGCGCCTCCTGGCGAATCCCGAGGCTGCTCGGGCCCCTGTCCGCGCTCGAAAGGAGGCATGGCGACCCCGCTGGGCTAACGGGGGGAGACGGGCCGGGGTACCCCGCCGCAACTCGAGAATGCACCGCCGCAAGTCGAGAACACCCCCGTGAGGCCACGCCCCCCATAGAGGGAGGAGGCGCTTTTTTTCCCTTGCAGGGCATGGAGAGCATGCCCCGGCACCTGTTCCGGCTCCGAACGGGGCTTGACTCCTTGCGGGCGACTCCAGGTGTCCCCCGAGATCCCCGGGCCAACCTGCCAAGAGAAAGCGGGGCTTCCCGCCACACCGCACAGCGAGTGGACGAGCGAGGGCGTCCCCCCCGGGCCCCCCCTCCTTGCGAGACGGGGCCCTTGGGATCTGCAGCGACGCGAGAGCCGTCCTGCCTTCTCTCTGGCGCTGCAACGGAGGCTGGACTCCCTCTAGGCGCCCCCAGAGGTTCCCTGGGATACCCGTGTCCACAGGCGAGCGGAACCCTGAGTCTCCAGAGGCCGCTCGCGAGGGGCCCCCCGTCGCCGTCGGCCCCTCCTCTCGAAAGGGGGGTCCAATCCCCTTCCTGAATGCCATCGCAATCCCTACATTCCCTCGCACCTCCAGAGCGGGACTCTCGCCTCTCCTGAGGTTCGAGAAGAGGCCCCAAGGGGCCAGTTCCGGCCGCAAGACCAAAGGTCCCCGAGGAACCCCCATCGGCAAGCGAGTCCAGTTCCCTGGACGTGAGGCGAGGGGAAGCCCAGCAGCCCCTGGCGATGTCAAAGGAGGCCTGGACTTCTCAGAGGCAACAAGAGAGGCTCCCCGAGGCGCCACGCCCCCGATTCAGAGAGGCCACACCCCCGCTTCCCCCTGCGCCGCGCGAAAAGCACGACCTTCGCCCCTGCATTCGAGGGGAAGCCCGATTGCCCTTGGCTGTTGACCGGAGAGAAAGGCTGAGTCCCCTCGACTCCCTGGAGGCCACCCCACACCAGTTATACCTGTCCCCCCCCCCCTCCTCCGAACCCCCTGCTCCATGCCTGACGCGGACCCAGGCGCGCTGCAGCTCCTGGAGGAGAATAGAGGCTGCTCCCCCTTCCCTCCCCCGCTGGGCTAACTCCCTGGGGCTCAACTCGATGCCCGACGCGTCGAGAACACCCCCGTGAGGCCACGCCAGGAGGCGCTTATCCCTTGCAGATACCTGTCCGAACGGGGCCTGACTCCCCTCCGGGCGACTCCAGGTGTCAGGGTGGGTCCAACCTGCCAAGCAAGCCCATGCCACCTGCGACGCGGACGAGACGGGGGCCTGGGATCTGCAGCCCAAGAGCTCGACCTTCTCTCTGGCCTGCAACGGAGGCTGGCCCCTCTAGGCGCCCCCAGAGGTGCCCTGGGATACCCGTGTCCACAGGCCAGGAGAACCCTGACCCCTCCAGAGGCCCTCCTCGCGAGGGGTGGGCCCCGGAGCCGTCGGCCGCTTCCTCAAGAAAGCGGGGCCAATCCCCTTCCTGTGAATGCCATCGCCCTACATGGTGAGAAAGGGCGCTTTTCCCTGCACACCGCGAGACCCTCCTGCCTCTCTTGGAGGTGCAAACGAGCACTGCCCAAGGGGCCTGTTTCCGGCCGCAAGACCAAAGGTCCCCCCCCGAGGCATGACCATCGCAAGCGAGGTCCCCCCGGCTTCCCGGGGGAGACGGGCCAGGGGAAGCCCAGCCCCCCCTGAATCCATCGCAAGAACGTGAAGACTTCTCCAAGAGCAACAATCGCCCCGCTCCGAGCGAAGTCCCCCTTCCGGGAGACCAAGGCCACCCCCCCCTTGAGCGCAGGCCGCGCGTTGGAGAAGCGAGGGGACCCCAGCGCCCCTGTCGAGGGGAAGCCCGATTGCCCTCAACTGGTCCGGAGAGACCCTCATTGCAGAGGCACACGCCCCCCTGGTTCAGGGAGGCAGCCCCTCGCCATATGAAGCCGAATAGGCCACCTTCGCTTGCGCATTCGAGGGAAGCCCTCCCTTGAACCTGAAAGCTGTTCCCAGGACTCCTGGGCTCACCCCGGGGGCCAGTTATACCTGTCCACTCCCCCCCTCCGGAAACCCCCGAGGGTCCTGCTCCATGCCTGACGCGGCCCAGGGCCTGCATGCGCCTCCTGGCGCAATCCCGAGGCTCGCCCCCTGTCCGCCCTCGAAAGGAGGCCATGGCGGACCCCGCTGGCTAACGGGGGAGACGGGCGGGCCCGCCGCAACTCGAGAATGCACCGCCGCAAGTCGAAAAACCCCCGTGAGGCCACGCCCATAGAGGGAGGAGGCGCTTTTTGATCCCTTGCAGGGCATGGAGAGCATGCCCCGGCACCTGTTCCGGCTCCGAACGGGGCTTGACTCCTTGCGGGCGACTCCAGGTGTCCCCCGAGATCCCCGGGCCAACCTGCCAAGAAAGCGGGGCTTCCCGCCACACCGCGAGGGCGTCCCCCCCGGCCCCCCTCCTTGCGAGACGGGGCCCTTGGGATCTGCAGCGACGCGAGAGAGCCGTCCTGCCTTCTCTCTGCCGCTCGCGAGGGGCCCCCCGTCGCCGCCGGCCCCTCCTCTCGAAAGGGGGGTCCAATCCCCTTCCTGAATGCCATCGCAATCCCTACATTCCCTCGCACCTCCAGAGCGGGACTCTCGCCTCTCCTGAGGTTCGAGAAGAGGCCCCAAGGGGGCCAGTTCCGGCCGCAAAGACCAAAAGGTCCCCGAGGAACCCCCATCGGCAAGCGAGTCCAGTTCCCTGGACGTGAGGCGAGGAGGGGAAGCCCAGCAGCCCCTCCCTGCGATGTCAAAGGAGGCCTGGACTTCTCAGAGAGGCCCAAGCAGAGGCTCCCGAGGCGCCACGCCCCCGATTCAGAGAGGCAAGGGAAGAGAGCCCCCCCCTGCGCCCCCCGCCGAAGCAAGACCTTCGCCCCCCATTCGATGAGGGCCACCCCCGCTTCCCCCCCTGCGCCGAGCGGAAAAGCCCTTCGCCCCCATTTCGAGGGGAAGCCCGATGAGCCCTTGGCTGTGACCGAGAGAGAAAGGCTGAGTCCCCTCGACTCCCTGGAGGCCACCCCACAGGTGCCAGTTATACCTGTCCCCTCCCCCCCCTCCGGGGACCCCCGAGGGTCCTAGCTCCATGCCTGACGCGGACCCAGGGCGCTGCAGCGCCTCCTGGCGAATCCCGAGGCTGCTCGGGCCCCTGTCCGCTCGAAAGGGAGGCATGGCGACCCGCTGGGGCTAACGGGGGAGACGGGCCGGGGTACCCGCCGCAACTCGAGAATGCACCGCCGCAAGTCGAGAACACCCCCGTGAGGCCACGCCCATATAGAGGGAGGAGGCGCTTTTCCCTTGCAGGGCATGGAGAGCATGCCCCGGCACCTGTTCCGGCTCCGAACGGGGCTTGACTCCTTGCGGGCGACTCCAGGTGTCCCCCGAGAGCCGCTCGCGAGGGGCCCCCCGTCGCCGTCGGCGGCCCTCCTCTCGAAAGGGGGGTCCAATCCCCTTCCTGAATGCCATCGCAATCCCTACATTCCCTCGCACCTCCAGAGCGGGACTCTCGCCTCTCCTGAGGTTCGAGAAGAGGCCCCAAGGGGCCAGTTCCGGCCGCAAGACCAAAGGTCCCCGAGGAACCCCCCCCCATGAGGCGCCACGCCCCCCCGATTCAGAGAGGCCACCCCCGCTTCCCCCTGCGCCGCCGCGCGGAAAAGCACGACCTTCGCCCCTGCATTCGAGGGGAAGCCCGATTGCCCTTGGCTGTGACCGGAGAGAAAAGGCTGAGTCCCCTCGACTCCCTGGAGGCCACCCCACAGGTGCCAGTTATACCTGTCCCCTCCCCCCCTCCGGGGACCCCAGAGGGTCCTAGCTCCATGCCTGACGCGGACCCAGGGCGCTGCAGCGCCTCCTGGCGAATCCCGAGGCTGCTCGGGCCCCTGTCCGCTCGAAAGGAGGCATGGCGACCCCGCTGGGCTAACGGGGGAGACGGGCCGGGGTACCCGCCGCAACTCGAGAATGCACCGCCGCAAGTCGAGAACACCCCCGTGAGGCCACGCCCATAGAGGGAGGAGGCGCTTTTCCCTTGCAGGGCATGGAGAGCATGCCCCGGCACCTGTTCCGGCTCCGAACGGGGCTTGACTCCTTGCGGGCGACTCCAGGTGTCCCCCGAGATCCCCGGGCCAACCTGCCAAGAAAGCGGGGCTTCCCGCCACACACCGCGAGGGCGTCCCCCGGGCCCCCCTCCTTGCGAGACGGGGCCCTTGGGATCTGCAGCGACGCGAGAGCCGTCCTGCCTTCTCTCTGGCGCTGCAACGGAGGCTGGACTCCCTCTAGGCGCCCCCAGAGGTTCCCTGGGATACCCGTGTCCACAGGCGAGCGGAACCCTGAGTCTCCAGAGGCCGCTCGCGAGGGGCCCCCCGTCGCCGTCGGCCCCTCCTCTCGAAAGGGGGGTCCAATCCCCTTCCTGAATGCCATCGCAATCCCTACATTCCCTCGCACCTCCAGAGCGGGACTCTCTCGCCTCTCCTGAGGTTCGAGAAGAGGCCCCAAGGGGCCAGTTCCGGCCGCAAGACCAAAGGTCCCCGAGGAACCCCCATCGGCAAGCGAGTCCAGTTCCCTGGACGTGAGGAGAGGGGAAGCCCAGCAGCCCCTGGCGATGTCAAAGGAGGCCTGGACTTCTCAGAGGCAACAAGAGAGGCTCCCCGAGGCGCCACGCCCCCGATTCAGAGAGGCCACCCCCGCTTCCCCCTGCGCCGCGCGGAAAAGCACGACCTTCGCCCCTGCATTCGAGGGGAAGCCCGATTGCCCTTGGCTGTGACCGGAGAGAAAGGCTGAGTCCCCTCGACTCCCTGGAGGCCACCCCACAGGTGCCAGTTATACCTGTCCCCTCCCCCCCTCCGGGGACCCCCGAGGGTCCTAGCTCCATGCCTGACGCGGACCCAGGGCGCTGCAGCGCCTCCTGGCGAATCCCGAGGCTGCTCGGGCCCCTGTCCGCTCGAAAGGAGGCATGGCGACCCCGCTGGGCTAACGGGGGAGACGGGCCGGGGTACCCGCCGCAACAACTCGAGAATGCACCGCCGCAAGTCGAGAACACCCCCGTGAGGCCACGCCCATAGAGGGAGGAGGCGCTTTTCCCTTGCAGGGCATGGAGAGCATGCCCCGGCACCTGTTCCGGCTCCGAACGGGGCTTGACTCCTTGCGGGCGACTCCAGGTGTCCCCCGAGATCCCCGGGCCAACCTGCCAAGAAAGCGGGGCTTCCCGCCACACCGCGAGGGCGTCCCCCCCCGGGCCCCCCCCTTGCGAGACGGGGCCCTTGGGATCTGCAGCGACTCGAGAGCCGTCCTGCCTTCTCTCTGGCGCTGCAACGGAGGCTGGACTCCCTCTAGGCGCCCCCAGAGGTTCCCTGGGATACCCGTGTCCACAGGCGAGCGGAACCCTGAGTCTCCAGAGGCCGCTCGCGAGGGGCCCCCCGTCGCCGTCGGCCCCTCCTCTCGAAAGGGGGGTCCAATCCCCTTCCTGAATGCCATTGCAATCGCTACATTCCCTCGCACCTCCAGAGCGGGACTCTCGCCTCTCCTGAGGTTCGAGAAGAGGCCCCAAGGGGCCAGTTCCGGCCGCAAGACCAAAGGTCCCCGAGGAACCCCCATCGGCAAGCGAGTCCAGTTCCCTGGACGTGAGGCGAGGGGAAGCCCAGCAGCCCCTGGCGATGTCAAAGGAGGCCTGGACTTCTCAGAGGCAACAAGAGAGGCTCCCCGAGGCGCCACGCCCCCGATTCAGAGAGGCCACCCCCGCTTCCCCCTGCGCCGCGCGGAAAAGCACGACCTTCGCCCCTGCATTCGAGGGGAAGCCCGATTGCCCTTGGCTGTGACCGGAGAGAAAGGCTGAGTCCCCTCGACTCCCTGGAGGCCACCCCACAGGTGCCAGTTATACCTGTCCCCTCCCCCCCTCCGGGGACCCCCGAGGGTCCTAGCTCCATGCCTGACGCGGACCCAGGGCGCTGCAGCGCCTCCTGGCGAATCCCGAGGCTGCTCGGGCCCCTGTCCGCTCGAAAGGAGGCATGGCGACCCCGCTGGGCTAACGGGGGAGACGGGCCGGGGTACCCGCCGCAACTCGAGAATGCACCGCCGCAAGTCGAGAACACCCCCGTGAGGCCACGCCCATAGAGGGAGGAGGCGCTTTTCCCTTGCAGGGCATGGAGAGCATGCCCCGGGCACCTGTTCCGGCTCCGAACGGGGCTTGACTCCTTGCGGGCGACTCCAGGTGTCCCCCGAGATCCCCGGGCCAACCTGCCAAGAAAGCGGGGCTTCCCGCCACACCGCGAGGGCGTCCCCCGGGCCCCCCTCCTTGCGAGACGGGGCCCTTGGGATCTGCAGCGACGCGAGAGCCGTCCTGCCTTCTCTCTGGCGCTGCAACGGAGGCTGGACTCCCTCTAGGCGCCCCCAGAGGTTCCCTGGGATACCCGTGTCCACAGGCGAGCGGAACCCTGAGTCTCCAGAGGCCGCTCGCGAGGGGCCCCCCCCGTCGCCGTCGGCCCCTCCTCTCGAAAGGGGGGTCCAATCCCCTTCCTGAATGCCATCGCAATCCCTACATTCCCTCGCACCTCCAGAGCGGGACTCTCGCCTCTCCTGAGGTTCGAGAAGAGGCCCCAAGGGGCCAGTTCCGGCCGCAAGACCAAAGGTCCCCGAGGAACCCCCATCGGCAAGCGAGTCCAGTTCCCTGGACGTGAGGCGAGGGGAAGCCCAGCAGCCCCTGGCGATGTCAAAGGAGGCCTGGACTTCTCAGAGGCAACAAGAGAGGCTCCCCGAGGCGCCACGCCCCCGATTCAGAGAGGCCACCCCCGCTTCCCCCTGCGCCGCGCGGGAAAAAAGCACGACCTTCGCCCCTGCATTCGAGGGGAAGCCCGATTGCCCTTGGCTGTGACCGGAGAGAAAGGCTGAGTCCCCTCGACTCCCTGGAGGCCACCCCACAGGTGCCAGTTATACCTGTCCCCTCCCCCCCTCCGGGGACCCCCGAGGGTCCTAGCTCCATGCCTGACGCGGACCCAGGGCGCTGCAGCGCCTCCTGGCGAATCCCGAGGCTGCTCGGGCCCCTGTCCGCTCGAAAGGAGGCATGGCGACCCCGCTGGGCTAACGGGGGAGACGGGCCGGGGTACCCGCCGCA